>JAENRU010000317.1:0-89646 GCA_016647705.1 Eucommia ulmoides | reverse complement strand
TTTTTAGGTCAAAATTGTATTCTTAGTGTTTTGGGGGACTTTTTGCTCTGATGGCTGTTTGTATCCAAAAAGTGGTGTTTTTCATCCAAACTGGACGCAATTGATTTTTGTTGTCAATTAGTCATTTTGGGCCTTGTGGGCATGTTTCTCGAAGATCGTTCCTGCACAAAAAACGGCGCTTTTCGTACCAACAGACGCAATTTGATTTTCAGTTCAATCTTCGTCATTTTCGACTATTTTGGGCCGTTTTGGTCCGAGGGACATTCCAAACAAAAATGTGGCATTTTTCGTCCGAACGGGCACAGTTGAGTTATCGAGTCAAAGTTGGTCTTTTTCGGCCTTTTCAGCGCATTTGGTTGGAAAGCCGTTTCCAGCAAAAAAAATGGTATTTTTCTCGAAACGGACTGAGTTAAGTTTTTCTGCTCAAACATTGATTATTTGGGAATTCTAAGACGTTGCACAGGAGGGCGTTTCCACCAGAAAAAATAGTATTTTTCGTCCGAACGAAAACATTAATTTTTTAGGTCAAAATTGTATTTCTTTATGTTTTGGGGGGCGTTTTTGCTGATGGCCGTTTCTACCAAAAAAGTGATGTTTTCATTCAAACTGGACGCAATTGATTTTTGTTGTCAAAATTAGTCATTTTGGGCCTTGTGGGGGTATGTTCTCGAAAGATCGTTCCTGCACGAAAAACGCGCTTTTCGTACCAAGCAGACGCAGTTTGATTTTCAGGTCAATCTTGGTCGTTTTCGACTATTTTGGGCTGTTTTGGTCCGAGGGACATTCCGAACAAAAAATGTGGCATTTTTCGTCCGAAACGGGCACAGTTGAGTTTTCGAGTCAAAGTTGGTGTTTTTTCGGCCTTTTTAGCGCACTTTGCTTGGGAAGCCGTTTCCCAACCAAAAAACTGGTATTTTTTGTCCGAACGGATAGAGTTAAGTTTTCTGCTCAAACTTGATTATTTGGGAATTCTGACGTTCTGCACAGGAGGGTTTCCACCAGAAAAAATAGTATTTTCGTCCGAACGAAACATTATTTTTAGGTCAAAATTGTATTTCTTATGTTTTGGGGGGCTTTTGCTCTGATGGTGTTTCTACCAAAAAAGTGATGTTTTTCATTCAACTGGACGCAATTGATTTTTGTGGTCAAATTAGTCATTTTGGGCCTTGTGGTGGCATATTTCTCGGAAGATCGTTCCCGCATACGAAAAGCGGCGCTTTTCGTACCAAACAGACGCAGTTTGATTTTCAGGTCAATCTTGGTCGTTTTCGACCTTTTCGGGCCCGTTTTGTTAGAGGGACATTCCTACCAAAATGTGGCATTTTTCGTCCGACGGGCACAATTGATTTTCCAGTCAAAGTTGGTCTTTGTCGGCTTTTTAGGGCATTTTCTGGGAAGCCGTTTCTGGCAAAAAAAGTGGTATTTTTTGTCCGAAACGGATAGATTTAATTTTCTCTGCTGAAACTTGGTCTATTTCGGGTTCTGTGGACGTTTTGCACAGGAGAGCATTTCCACCAAAAAAAAATAGAATTTTTTCGTCCAGAACGGAAACATTGGATTTTTTAGGTTAAAATTGTATTTCTTACTGTTTTGGGGGGGCTTTTTTGCTCTAATGGTTGTTTCTACCCAAAAAAGTTGGTGTTTTCATCCCAAACTGGACGCAATTGATTTTGTTGTCAAAATTAGTCATTTTGGGCCTTGTGGGGGCATGTTTCTCTCGAAAGATCGTTCCTGCACGAAAAAGCAGCTCTTTTCGTACCAAACAAATGCCGAGTTTGATTTTCAGGTCAATCTCGGTCCTTTCCGACTATTTTGGGCCGTTTTGGTCCGAGGGACATTCCGAACAAAAATGTGGCATTTTTTGTCCGAAACGGGCACAGTTGAGTTATCGAGGCAAAGTTGGTCTTTTTCGGCCTTTTCAGCGCATTTTGGTTGAAAAACCGTTCCCAGCCAAAAAACTGGTATTTTTTGTCCGAAACGGACAGAGTTAAGTTTTCTGCTCAAACATTGATTATTTGGGAATTCTAAGACGTTCTGCACAGGAGGAGGGCGTTTTCCACCGAAAAAATAGTATTTTCGTCCGAAACGAAAACATTAATTGTGTAGGTCAAAATGGTATTTCTTTTGTTTTGGGGGGCGTTTTACTCTGATGGCCGTTTCTACGCAAAAAGGGATGTTTTTCATTCAAACTGGACGCAATTGATTTTTGTGGTCAAAAGTAGTCATTTTGGGCCTTGTGGTGGCATATTCTCGGAAGATCATTCTCGCACGAAAAAGCGGCGCTTTTTGTACCCAACAACGACAGTTAATTTTCAGGTCAATCTTGGTCGTTTTCGACCTTTTCGGTGCCGTTTTGCTCACAGGGACATCCCCACCGAACTGTGGCGTTTTTCGTCCGAAAGCGGGCACAATTGAGTTTTCCAGTCAACAGTTTGGTGTTTTTCGGCCTTTTTAGCGCGCTTTGCTTGGGAAGCCGTTTCTGGCAAAAAAAGTGGTATTTTTTTGTCCGAAAGGGATAGATTTATATTTTCCTGCTGAAACTTGGTCTATTCGGGGTTCTGTGGACGTTTTGCACACGGCGAGTGTTTCCACCAAAAAAAATAGAATATTCGTCCAGAACGGAAACATTGATTTTTTAGGGTCAAAATTGTATTTCTTAGTGTTTTGGGGGACTTTTTGCTCTGATGGCTGTTGCTACCCAAAAAAAGTGATGTTTTCATTCAACTGGAACGCAATTTATTTTTATGGTCAAAATTAGTCATTTTGGGCCTTGTGGTGGCATATTTCTCGGAAGATCGTTCTCGCACCGAAAAAAGCGGCGCTTTTTGTACCCAACAGACGCAGTTTAATTTTCAGGTCAATCTTGGTCGTTTCGACCTTTTTGGGCTGTTTTGCTCAGAGGGACATTCCCAATCGAAACTGTGGCGTTTTTTCGTCCGAAACGGGCACAGTTGAGTTTTCCAGTCGAAGTTGGTCTTTTTCGGCCTTTTATAGCGCGCTTTGCTTGGGAAGCCGTTTCTGGCAAAAAAAGTGGTATTTTTTGTCCGAAACGGATAGATTTAAATTTTCTGCTGAAACTTGGTCTATTTCGGGGTTCTGTGGACGTTTTGCACAGGAGAGTGTTTCCACCAAAAAAAAATAGAATTTTTCAGTCCAGAACGGAAACATTGATTTTTTAGGTCAAAATTGTAATTCTTAGTGTTTTGGGGGACTTTTTGCTCTGATGGCTGTTTGTATCCAAAAAAGTGGTGTTTTTCATCCAAACTGGACGCAATTGATTTTTGTTGTCAAAATTAGTCATTTTGGGCCTTGTGGTGGCATGTTTCTCGAAAGATCGTTCCTGCACGAAAAAAGCGGCGCTTTTCGTACAAAACAGACGTAGTTTGATTTTCAGTTAAATCTGGTCTTTTCGACTATTTTGGGCCTTTTTGGTCCGAGGGACATTCCGACAAAAAATGTGGCATTTTTCGTCCGAAACGGGCACAGTTGAGTTTCGAGTCAAAGTTGGTGTTTTTCGGCCTTTTTAGCGCACTTTGCTTGGGAAGCCGTTTCTGGAAAACAAAAGTGGTATTTTTTGTCCGAAACGGACAGAGTTAAGTTTTCTGCTCAAACATTGATTATTTGGGAATTCTAAGACATTCTGCACAGGAGGGCGTTTCCACCTGAAAAAATAGATATTTTAGTCCAGAATGGAAACATTGATTTTTTAGGTCAAAATTGTATTTCTTAGTGTTTTGAGGGGCTTTTTGCTCTGATGGCTGTTTCTACCCAAAAAAGTGATGTTTTTCATTCAAACTGGACGCAATTTATTTTTGGGGTCAAAATTAGTCATTTTGGGCCTTGTGGTGGCATATTCTCGGAAGATCGTTCTCAGCACGAAAAAAAGCGGCGCTTTTTGTACCCAACAGACGCAGTTTAACTTTCAGGTCAATCTTGGTCGTTTCGACCTTTTTGGGCTGTTTTGCTCAGAGGGACATTCCCAATCGAAACTGTGGCGTTTTTCGTCCGAAACGGGCACAGTTGAGTTTTCCAGTCAAAGTTGGTCTTTTTCGGCCTTTTTAGCGCGCTTTGCTTGGGAAGCCGTTTCTGGCAAAAAAAGGGGTATTTTTTGTCCGAAACGGATAGATTGAAATTTTTCTGCTCAAACTTGGTCTATTTCGGGGTTCTGTGGACGTTTTGCACAGGAGAGTGTTTCCAACCAAAAAAAATAGAATTTTTCAGTCCAGAACGGAAACATTGATTTTTTAGGTCAAAATTGTATTCTTAGTGTTTTGGGGGACTTTTTGCTCTGATGGCTGTTTGTATCCAAAAAAGGTGGTGTTTTTCATCCAAACTGGACGCAATTGATTTTTGTTGTCAAAATTAGTCATTTTGGGCCTTGTGGTGGCATGTTTCTCGAAAGATCGTTCCTAGCACGAAAAAGCGGCGCTTTTCGTACAAAACAGACGTAGTTTGATTTTCAGTTAAATCTTGGTCGTTTTCGACTATTTTGGGCCGTTTTGGTCCGAGGGACATGCCGAACAAAAAATGTGGCATTTTTCGTCCGAAACGGGCACAGTTGAGTTTTCGAGTCAAAGTTGGTGTTTTTCGGCCTTTTTAGCGCACTTTGCTTGGGAAGCCGTTTCTGGAAAACAAAGTGGTATTTTTTGTCCGAAACGGACAGAGTTAAGTTTTCCGCTCAAACATTGATTATTTGGGAATTCTAAGACATTCTGCACAGGAGGGCGTTTCCACCTGAAAAAATAGATATTTTCGTCCAGAATGGAAACATTGATTTTTTAGGTCAAAATTGTATTTCTTAGTGTTTTGAGGGGCTTTTTGCTCTGATGGCTGTTTCTACCCAAAAAAGTGATGTTTTTCATTCAAACTGGACGCAATTTATTTTTGGGGTCAAAATTAGTCATTTTGGGCCTTGTGGTGGCATATTTCTCGGAAGATCGTTCTCGCACGAAAAAGCGGCGCTTTTTGTACCCAACAGACGCAGTTTAATTTTCAGGTCAATCTTGGTCGTTTTCGACCTTTTGGGCTGTTTTGCTCAGAGGGACATTCCCAATCCGAAACTGTGGCGTTTTTCGTCCGAAACGGGCACAGTTGAGTTTTCCAGTCAAAGTTGGTCTTTTTCGGCCTTTTTAGCGCGCTTTGCTTGGGAAGCCGTTTCTGGCAAAAAAAGTGGTATTTTTTTGTCCGAAACGGATAGATTGAAATTTTCTGCTGAAACTTGGTCTATTTCGGGGTTCTGTGGACGTTTTGCACAGGAGAGTGTTTCCACAAAAAAAAATAGAATTTTTCGTCCAGAATGGAAACATTGATTTTTTAGGTCAAAATTGTATTTCTTAGTGTTTTGGGGGACTTTTTGCTCTGATGGCTGTTTCTTATCCAAAAAAGTGGTGTTTTTCATCCAAACTGGACGCAATTGATTTTTGTTGTCAAAATTAGTCATTTTGGGCCTTGTGGTGGCATGTTTCTCGAAAGATCGTTCCTGCATGAAAAAGCGGCGCTTTTCGTACAAAACAGACGCAGTTTGATTTTCAGTTAAATCTTGGTCGTTTTCGACTATTTTGGGCCGTTTTGGTCCGAGGGACATTCCGAACAAAAAATGTGGCATTTTTCGTCCGAAACGGGCACAGTTGAGTTTTCGAGTCAAAGTTGGTGTTTTTCGGCCTTTTTAGCGCACTTTGCTTGGGAAGCCGTTTCTGGAAAACAAAGTGGTATTTTTTGTCCGAAACGGACAGAGTTAAGTTTTCTAGCTCAAACATTGATTATTTGGGAATTCTAAGACATTCTGCACAGGAGGGCGTTTCCACCTGAAAAAATAGATATTTTCGTCCAGAATGGAAACATTGATTTTTAGGTCAAAATTGTATTTCTTAGTGTTTTGAGGGGCTTTTTGCTCTGATGGCTGTTTCTACCCAAAAAAAGTGATATTTTTCATTCAAACTGGACGCAATTTATTTTTGGGGTCAAAATTAGTCATTTTGGGCCTTGTGGTGGCATATTTCTCGGAAGATCGTTCTCGCACGAAAAAGCGGCGCTTTTTGTACCCAACAGACGCAGTTTAATTTTCAGGTCAATCTTGGTCGTTTTCGACCTTTTTGGGCTGTTTTGCTCAGAGGGACATTCCCAATCGAAACTGTGGCGTTTTTCGTCCGAAACGGGCACAGTTGAGTTTTCCAGTCAAAGTTGGTCTTTTTCGGCCTTTTTAGCGCGCTTTGCTTGGGAAGCCGTTTCTGGCAAAAAAAGTGGTATTTTTTTGTCCGAAACGGATAGATTTAAATTTTCTGCTGAAACTTGGTCTATTTCGGGGTTCTGTGGACGTTTTGCACAGGAGAGTGTTTCCACCAAAAAAAAATAGAATTTTTCGTCCAGAATGGAAACATTGATTTTTTAGGTCAAAATTGTATTTCTTAGTGTTTTGGGGGACTTTTTGCTCTGATGGCTGTTTCTTATCCAAAAAAGTGGTGTTTTTCATCCAAACTGGACGCAATTGATTTTTGTTGTCAAAATTAGTCATTTTGGGCCTTGTGGTGGCATGTTTCTCGAAAGATCGTTCCTGCATCGAAAAAGCGGCGCTTTTCGTACAAAACAGACGCAGTTTGATTTTCAGTTAAATCTTGGTCGTTTTCGACTATTTTGGGCCGTTTTGGTCCGAGGGACATTCCGAACAAAAAATGTGGCATGTTTCGTCCGAAACGGGCACAAGTTGAGTTTTCGAGTCAAAGTTGGTGTTTTTTCGGCCTTTTTAGCGCACTTTGCTTGGGAAGCCGTTTCTGGAAAACAAAGTGGTATTTTTTGTCCGAAACGGACAGAGTTAAGTTTTCTACTCAAACATTGATTATTTGGGAATTCTAAGACATTCTGCACAGTAGGGCGTTTCCACCTGAAAAAATAGATATTTTCGTCCAGAATGGAAACATTAATTTTTCAGGTCAAAATTGTATTTCTTAGTGTTTTGAGGGGCTTTTTGCTCTGATGGCTGTTTCTACCCAAAAAAGTGATATTTTTCATTCAAACTGGACGCAATTTATTTTTGGGGTCAAAATTAGTCATTTTGGGCCTTGTGGTGGCATATTTCTCGGAAGATCGTTCTCGCACGAAAAAGCGGCGCTTTTTGTACCCAACAGACGCAGTTTAATTTTCAGGTCAATCTTGGTCGTTTTCGACCTTTTTGGGCTGTTTTGGTTAGAGGGACATTCCCAACCGAAACTGTGGCGTTTTTCGTCCGAAACGGGCACTGTTGAGTTTTCCAGTCAAAGTTGGTCTTTTTCGGCCTTTTTAGCGCGCTTTGCTTGGGAAGCCGTTTCTGGCAAAAAAAGGGGTATTTTTTGTCCGAAACGGATAGATTGAAATTTTCTGCTGAAACTTGGTCTATTTCGGGGTTCTGTGGACGTTTTGCACAGGAGAGTGTTTCCACAAAAAAAAAAATGGAATTTTTCATCCAGAATGGAAACATTGATTTTTTAGGTCAAAATTGTATTTCTTAGTGTTTTGGGGGACTTTTTGCTTTGATGGCTGTTTCTATCCAAAAAAGTGGTGTTTTTCATCCAAACTGGATGCAATTGATTTTTGTTGTCAAAATTAGTCATATTGGGCCTTGTGGGGGCATGTTTCTCGAAAGATCGTTCCTGCATGAAAAAGCGGCGCTTTTCGTACAAAACAGACGCAGCTTGATTTTCAGTTAAATCTTGGTCATTTTCGACTATTTTGGGCCGTTTTGGTCCGAGGGACATTCCGAACAAAAAAATGTGGCATGTTTCGTCCGAAACGGGCACAGTTGAGTTTTCGAGTCAAAGTTGGTGTTTTTCGGCCTTTTTAGCGCACTTTGCTTGGGAAGCCGTTTCTGGAAAACAAAGTGGTATTTTTTGTCCGAAACGGACAGAGTTAAGTTTTCCGCTCAAACATTGATTATTTGGGAATTCTAAGACATTCTGCACAGGAGGGCGTTTCCACCTGAAAAAATAGATATTTTCGTCCAGAATGGAAACATTGATTTTTTAGGTCAAAATTGTATTTCTTAGTGTTTTGAGGGGCTTTTTGCTCTGATGGCTGTTTCTACCCAAAAAAAGTGATGTTTTTCATTCAAACTGGACGCAATTTATTTTTGGGGGTCAAAATTAGTCATTTTGGGCCTTGTGGTGGCATATTTCTCGGAAGATCGTTCTCGCACGAAAAAGCGGCGCTTTTTGTACCCAACAGACGCAGTTTAATTTTCAGGTCAATCTTGGTCGTTTTCGACCTTTTTGGGCTGTTTTGGTTAGAGGGACATTCCCAACCGAAACTGTGGCGTTTTTCGTCCGAAACGGGCACAGTTGAGTTTTCCAGTCAAAGTTGGTCTTTTTCGGCCTTTTTAGCGCGCTTTGCTTGGGAAGCCGTTTCTGGCAAAAAAAGTGGTATTTTTTGTCCGAAACGGATAGATTGAAATTTTCTGCTGAAACTTGGTCTATTTCGGGGTTCTGTGGACGTTTTGCACAGGAGAGTGTTTTCCACCAAAAAAAATAGAATTTTTCGTCCAGAACGGAAACATCGATTTTTTAGGTCAAAATTGTATTTCTTAGTGTTTTGGGGGACTTTTTGCTCTGATGGCTGTTTGTATCCAAAAAAGTGGTGTTTTTCATCCAAACTGGACGCAATTGATTTTTGTTGTCAAAATTAGTCATTTTGGGCCTTGTGGTGGCATGTTTCTCGAAAGATCGTTCCTGCACGAAAAAGCGGCGCTTTTCGTACAAAACAGACGTAGTTTGATTTTCAGTTAAATCTTGGTCGTTGTCGACTATTTTGGGTCTTTTTGGTCCGAGGAACATTCCGAACAAAAAATGTGGCATTTTCGTCCGAAACGGGCACAGTTGAGTTTTCGAGTCAAAGTTGGTGTTTTTTCGGCCTTTTTAGCGCACTTTGCTTGGGAAGCCGTTTCTGGAAAACAAAGTGGTATTTTTTGTCCGAAACGGACAGAGTTAAGTTTTCTGCTCAAACATTGATTATTTGGGAATTCTAGGACATTCTGCACAGGAGGGCGTTTCCACCTGAAAAAAGAGATATTTTCGTCCAGAATGGAAACATTGATTTTTAGGTCAAAATTGTTCTTTAGTGTTTTGGGGGGCGTTTTACTCTGATGGCCGTTTCTACGCAAAAAAGTGATGTTTTTTCATTCAAACTGGACGCAATTTATTTTTGTGGTCAAAATTAGTCATTTTGGGCCTTGTGGTGGCATATTTCTCGGAAGATCGTTCTCGCATGAAAAAGCGGCGCTTTTCGTACCAAACAGACGCAGTTTGATTTTCAGGTCAATCTTGGTCGTTTTCGACCTTTTCGGGCCGTTTTGTTCAGAGGGACATTCCCCACCAAAAATGTGGCATTTTTCGTCCGACACGGGCACAATTGAGTTTTCCAGTCAAAGTTGGTCTTTTTCGGCTTTTCTAGGGCATTTTCCATGGGAATCCGTTTCTGGCAAAATGAAAGTGGTATTTTTTGTCCGAAACGGATACATGTAAATTTTCTGCTGAAACTTGGTTATTTCGGGGTTCTGTGGACGTTTTGCACAAGAGAGTGTTTCCACCAAAAAAAATAGAATTTTTCGTCCAGAACGGAAACATTGATTTTTTAAGGTCAAAATTGTATTTCTTAGTGTTTTGGGGGACTTTTTGCTCTGATGGCTGTTTCTATCCAAAAAAGTGGTGTTTTTCATCCAAATTGGACGCAATTGATTTTTGTTGTCAAAAGTAGTCATTTTGGGCCTTGTGGGGGCATGTTTCTCGAAAGATCGTTCCTGCAACGAAAAAAGCGGCGCTTTTCGTACGAAACAGACGAGTTTGATTTTCAGGTCAATCTCGGTCCTTTTCGACTATTTTGGGCCGTTTTGGTCCGAGGGACATTCCGAACAAAAAATGTGGCATTTTTCGTCCATAACGGGCACAGTTGAGTTATCGAGTCAAACTTGGTCTTTTTCGGCCTTTTCAGCGCATTTTGGTTGGAAAGCCGATCACAGCCAAAAAACTGGTAATTTTTTGTCCGAAACGGACAGAGTTAAGTTTTCTGCTCAAACATTGATTATTTGGGGAATTCTAAGACGTTCTGCACAGGAGGGCGTTTCTACCAGAAAAAATAGTATTTTTCGTCCGAAACGAAAACATTAATTTTTTAGGTCAAAATTGTGTTTCTTTATGTTTGGGGGGCGTTTTACTCTGATGGGCCGTTTCTACGCAAAAAAGTGATTGTTTTTCATTCAAACTGGACGCAATTGATTTTTGTGGTCAAAATTAGTCATTTTGGGCCTTGTGGTGGCATATTTCTCGGAAGATCGTTCCCGCATGAAAAGACGGCGTTTTTCGTACCAACAGACGCAGTTTGATTTTCAGGTCAATCTTGGTCGTTTTCGACCTTTTTGGGCTGTTTTGCTCAGAGGGACATTCCCAACCAAACTGTGGCGTTTTTTCGTCTGAAACGGGCACAGTTGAGTTTTCCAGTCAAAGTTGGTCTTTTTCGGACCTTTTTAGCGCGCTTTGCTTAGGAAGCCGTTTCTGGCAAAAAAAAGTGGTATTTTTTGTCCGAAACGGATAGATTTAAATTTTCTGCTGAAACTTGGTCTATTTCAGGGTTCTGTGGACGTTTTGCACAGGAGAGTGTTTCCACAAAAAAAAAATAGAATTTTTCGTCCAGAATGGAAACATTGATTTTTTAGCTCAAAATTGTATTTCTTAGTGTTTTGGGGGGCTTTTTGCTTTGATGGCTGTTTCTATCCAAAAAAGTGGTGTTTTTCATCCAAACTGGACGCAATTGATTTTTGTTGTTAAAATTAGTCATTTTGGGCCTTGTGGGGGCATGTTTCTCGAAAGATCGTTCCTGCACGAAAAAGCGGCGCTTTTGTACGAAACAGACGCAGTTTGATTTTCAGGTTAACCTCGGTCCTTTTCGACTATTTTGGGGCCGTTTTGTTCCGAGGGACATTCCGAACAAAAAATGTGGCATTTTTCGTCCAAAACGGGCACAGTTAAGTTATCGAGTCAAAGTTGGTTTTTTTGGCCTTTGCAGCGCATTTTGGTTGGAAAGCCGATCACAGCCAAAAAAACTAGAATTTTTCTGTCCGAAACGGACAGAGTTAAGTTTTCTGCTCAAACATTGATTATTTGGGAATTCTAAGACGTTCTGCACAGGTGGGCGTTTCCACCTGAAAAAATAGAATTTTTCGTCCAGAATGGAAACATTGATTTTTAGGTCAAAATTGTATTTCTTAGTGTTTTGAGGGGCTTTTTGCTCTGATGGCTGTTTCTATCCAAAAAAGTGATGTTTTTCATTCAAACTGGACGCAATTTATTTTTGTGGTCAAAATTAGTCATTTTGGGCCTTGTGGTGGCATATTTCTCGGAAGATCGTTCTCGCACGAAAAAGCGGCGCTTTTTGTACCCAACAGACGCAGTTTAATTTTCAGGTCAATCTTGGTCGTTTTCGACCTTTTTTGGCTGTTTTGCTCAGAGGGACATTCCCAACCGAAACTGTGGCGTTTTTCGTCCGACACGGGCACAGTTGAGTTTTCCAGTCAAAGTTGGTGTTTTTCGGCCTTTTAGCACGCTTTGCTTGGGAAGCCGTTTCTGGCAAAAACAAAGTGGTATTTTTTGTCCGAAACGGATAGATTTAAATTTTCTGCTGAAACTTGGTCTATTTCGGGTTCTGTGGACGTTTTGCACAGGAGAGTGTTTCCACCAAAAAAAAATAGAATTTTTCGCCCAGAATGGAAACATTGATTTTTTAGCTCAAAATTGTATTTCTTAGTGTTTTGGGGGCTTTTTGCTTGATGGCTGTTTCTATCCAAAAAAGTGGTGTTTTTCATCCAAACTGGACGCAATTGATTTTTGTTGTCAAAAGTAGTCATTTTGGGCCTTGTGGGGGCATGTTTCTCGAAAGATCGTTCCTGAACGAAAAAGCGGCGCTTTTCGTACGAAACAGACGAAGTTTGATTTTCAGGTCAATCTCGGTCCTTTTCGACTATTTTGGGCCGTTTTGGTCCGAGGGACATTCCGAACAAAAAATGTGGCATTTTTCGTCCATAACGGGCACAGTTGAGTTATCGAGTCAAACTTGGTCTTTTTCGGCCTTTTCAGCGCATTTTGGTTGGAAAGCCGATCACAGCCAAAAAAACTGGAATTTTTTGTCCGAAACGGACAGAGTTAAGTTTTCTGCTCAAACATTGATTATTTGGGGAATTCTAAGACGTTCTGCACAGGAGGGCGTTTCTACCAGAAAAAATAGTATTTTTCGTCCGAAACGAAAACATTAATTTTTTAGGTCAAAATTGTGTTTCTTTATGTTTTGGGGGGCGTTTTACTCTGATGGCCATTTCTACGCAAAAAAGTGTTGTTTTTCATTCAAACTGGACGCAATTGATTTTTGTGGTCAAAATTAGTCATTTTGGGCCTTGTGGTGGCATATTTCTCGGAAGATCGTTCCCGCATGAAAAGACGGCATTTTTCGTACCAAACAGACGCAGTTTGATTTTCAGGTCAATCTTGGTCGTTTTCGACCTTTTTGGGCTGTTTTGCTCAGAGGGACATTCCCAACCAAAACTGTGGCGTTTTTCGTCTGAAACGGGCACAGTTGAGTTTTCCAGTCAAAGTTGGTGTTTTTCGGCCTTTTTAGCGCGCTTTGCTTAGGAAGCCGTTTCTGGCAAAAAAAGTGGTATTTTTTGTCCGAAACGGATAGATTTAAATTTTCTGCTGAAACTTGGTCTATTTCAGGGTTCTGTGGACGTTTTGCACAGGAGAGTGTTTCCACAAAAAAAAAATAGAATTTTCGCCCAGAATGGAAACATTGATTTTTTAGCTCAAAATTGTATTTCTTAGTGTTTTGGGGGGCTTTTTGCTTTGATGGCTGTTTCTATCCAAAAAAGTGGTGTTTTTCATCCAAACTGGACGCAATTGATTTTTGTTGTCAAATTAGTCATTTTGGGCCTTGTGGGGGCATGTTTCTCGAAAGATCGTTCCTGCACGAAAAAGCGGCGCTTTTTGTACGAAACAGACGCAGTTTGATTTTCAGGTTAACCTCGGTCCTTTCGACTATTTTGGGCCGTTTTGTTCCGAGGGACATTCCGAACAAAAAATGTGGCATTTTTCGTCCAAACGGGCACAGTTAAGTTATCGAGTCAAAGTTGGTTTTTTTGGCCTTTTCAGCGCATTTTGGTTGGAAAGCCGATCACAGCCAAAAAAACTGGAATTTTCTGTCCGAAACGGACAGAGTTAAGTTTTCTGCTCAAACATTGATTATTTGGGAATTCTAAGACGTTCTGCACAGGTGGGCGTTTCCACCTGAAAAAATAGAATTTTTCGTCCAGAATGGAAACATTGATTTTTTAGGTCAAAATTGTATTTCTTAGTGTTTTGAGGGGCTTTTTGCTCTGATGGCTGTTTCTATCCAAAAAAGTGATGTTTTTCATTCAAACTGGACGCAATTTATTTTTGTGGTCAAAATTAGTCATTTTGGGCCTTGTGGTGGCATATTTCTCGGAAGATCGTTCTCGCACGAAAAAGCGGCGCTTTTTGTACCCAACAGACGCAGTTTAATTTTCAGGTCAATCTTGGTCGTTTTCGACCTTTTTGGCTGTTTTGCTCAGAGGGACATTCCCAACCGAAACTGTGGCGTTTTCGTCCGACACGGGCACAGTTGAGTTTTCCAGTCAAAGTTGGTGTTTTTCGGCCTTTTTAGCACGCTTTGCTTGGGAAGCCGTTTCTGGCAAAAACAAAAGTGGTATTTTTTGTCCGAAACGGATAGATTTAAATTTTCTGCTGAAACTTGGTCTATTTCGGGGTTCTGTGGACGTTTTGCACAGGAGAGTGTTTCCACAAAAAAAAAATAGAATTTTTCGTCCAGAACGGAAACATTGATTTTTTAGGTCAAAATTGTATTTCTTAGTGTTTTGGGGGGACTTTTTGCTCTGATGGCTGTTTCTATCCAAAAAAGTGGTGTTTTTCATCCAAACTGGACGCAATTGATTTTTGTTGTCAAAATTAGTCATTTTGGGCCTTGTGGGGCATGTTTCTCGAAAGATCGTTCCTGCACGAAAAAACGGCGCTTTTCAGTACGAAACAGACGCAGTTTGATTTTCAGGTCAATCTTGGTCCTTTCCGACTATTTTGGGCCGTTTTGGTCCGAGGGACATTCCGAACAAAAAATGTGGCATTTTTCGTCCGAAACGGGCACAGTTGAGTTATCGAGTCAAAGTTGGTCTTTTTCGGCCTTTTCAGCGCATTTTGGTTGGAGAGCCGTTCCCAGCCAAAAAACTGGTATTTTTTGTCCGAAACGGACAGAGTTAAGTTTTCTGCTCAAACATTGATTATTTGGGAATTCTAAGACGTTCTGCACAGGAGGGCGTTTCCACCAGAAAAAATAGTAATTTTCGTCCGAAACTGGAAACATTGATTTTTTAGGTCAAAATTGTATTTCTTATGTTTTGAGGGGGCGTTTTAGCTCTGATGGCCGTTTCTACCGCAAAAAAGTGATGTTTTTCATTCAAACGGGACGCAATTTATTTTTGTGGTCAAAATTAGTCATTTTGGGCCGTTGGTGGTGGCATATTTCTCGAAGATCGTTCTCGCACGAAAAAGCGGGCGCTTTTTCGTACCCAACAGACGCAGTTTGATTTTCAGGTCAATCTTGGTCGTTTTCGACCTTTTTGGGCTGTTTTGCTCAGAGGGACATTCCCAACCAAAAATGTGGCGTTTTTCGTCCAAACGGGCACAGTTGAGTTTCCGAGTCAAAGTTGGTCTTTTTCGGCCTTTTAGCGCATTTTGGTTGGAAAGCCGATCACAGCAAAAAAAACTGGTATTTTTTGTCCGAAACGGACAAAGTTAAGTTTTCAGCTCAAATATTGATTATTTGGGAATTCTAAGACGTTCTGCACAGGAGGCGTTTCCACCAGAAAAAATAGTATTTTTCGTCCGAAACGAAAACATTAATTTTTTAGGTCAAATTGTATTTCTTAGTGTTTTGGGGGGCTTTTGCTCTGATGGCTGTTTCTACGCAAAAAAAAGTGATGTTTTTCATCCAAATTGGACGCAATTGATTTTTGTTGTCAAAATTAGTCATTTTGGGCCTTGTGGGGGCATGTTTCTCGAAAGATCATTACTGCACGAAAAAAGCGGCGCTTTTCGTACCAAACAGACGCAGTTTGTTTTTCAGGTCAATCTTGGTCCTTTTCGACTATTTTGGGCCGTTTTGGTCTGATGGACATTACGAACAAAAAACTGTGGAATTTTTCGTCCAAAACGGGCACAGTTGTGTTTATCGTGTCAAAGTTGGTCTTTTTCGGCCTTTTCAGCGCATTTTGGTTGGAAAGCCGTTCCCAGCCAAAAAATCTGGTATTTTTTGTCCGAAACGGACAGAGTTAAGTTTTCTGCTCAAACATTGATTATTTGGGAATTCTAAGACGTTCTGCACAGGAGGGCGTTTCCACCTGAAAAAATAGAATTTTTCGTCCAGAATGGAAACATTGATTTTTTAGGTCAAAATTGTATTTCTTAGTGTTTTGAGGGGCGTTTTGCTCTGATGGCTGTTTCTACCCGAAAAAGTGATGTTTTTCATTCAAACTGGACGCAATTTATTTTTGTGGTCAAAATTAGTCATTTTGGGCCTTGTGGTGGCATATTTCTCGAGAAGATCGTTCTCGCACGAAAAAGCGGCGCTTTTGTACCCAACAGACGCAGTTTAATTTTCAGGTCAATCTTGGTCGTTTTCGACCTTTTTGGGCTGTTTTGCTCAGAGGGACATTCCCAACCGAAACTGTGGCGTTTTTCGTCTGAAACGGGCACAGTTGAGTTTTCCAGTCAAAGTTGGTCTTTTTCGGCCTTTTTAGCGCGCTTTGCTTGGGAAGCCGTTTCTGGCAAAAAAAAGTGGTATTTTTTGTCCGAAACGGATAGATTTAAATTTTCTGCTGAAACTTGGTCTATTTCGGGGTTCTGTGGACGTTTTGCACAGGAGAGTGTTTCCACCAAAAAAAATAGAATTTTCGTCCAGAACGGAAACAATTGATTTTTTAGGTCAAAATTGTATTTCTTAGTGTTTTGGGGGACTTTTGCTCTGATGGCTGTTTCTATCCAAAAAAGTGGTGTTTTTCATCCGAACTGGACGCAATTGATTTTTGTTGTCAAAATTAGTCATTTTGGCCCTTGTGGGGGCATGTTTCTCGAAAGATCGTTCCTGCACGAAAAAACGGCTCTTCGTACCAAACAGACGCAGTTTGATTTTCAGGTCAATCTTGGTCCTTTCCGACTATTTTGGGCCGTTTTGGTCCGAGGGACATTCCGAACAAAAAATGTGGCATTTTTCGTCCGAAACGGGCACAGTTGAGTTATCGAGTCAAAGTTGGTCTTTTTCGGCCTTTTCAGCGCATTTTGGTTGGAAAGCCGTTCCCAGCCAAAAAACTGGTATTTTTGTCCGAAACGGACAGAGTTAAGTTTTCTGCTCAAACATTGATTATTTGGGAATTCTAAGACGTTCTGCACAGGAGGGCGTTTCCACCAGAAAAAATAGTATTTTTCGTCCAGAACTGAAACATTGATTTTTAGGTCAAAATTGTATTTCTTATGTTTTGGGGGGCGTTTTGCTCTGATGGCCGTTTCTACGCAAAAAAGTGATGTTTTTCATTCAAACTGGACGCAATTGATTTTTGTGGTCAAAATTAGTCATTTTGGGCCTTGTGGTGGCATATTTCTCAGAAGATCGTTCTCGCACGAAAAAGCGGCGCTTTTTGTACCCAACAGACGCAGTTTAATTTTCAGGTCAATCTTGGTCGTTTTCGACTTTTTGGGCTGTTTTGCTCAGAGGGACATTCCCCAACCGAAACTGTGGCGTTTTTCGTCCGAAACGGGCACAGTTGAGTTTTCGAGTGAAAGTTGGTTTTTCGGCCTTTTTAGCGCGCTTTGCTTGGGAAGCCGTTTCTGGCAAAAAAAAGTGGTATTTCTTGTCCGAAACGGATAGATTTAAATTTTCTGCTGAAACTTGGTCTATTTCGGGTTCTGTGGACTGTTTTGCACAGGAGAGTGTTTCCACCAAAAAAAATAGAATTTTTCGTCCAGAACGGAAACATTGATTTTTTAGGTCAAAATTGTATTTCTTAGTGTTTGGGGGACTTTTTGCTCTGATGGCTGTTTCTATCCAAAAAAGTGGTGTTTTTCATCCAAACTGGACGCAATTGATTTTTGTTGTCAAAATTAGTCATTTTGGGCCTTGTGGGGGCATGTTTCTCGAAAGATCGTTCCTGCACGAAAAACGGCGCTTTCGTACCAAACAGACGCAGTTTGATTTTCAGGTCAATCTGGTCCTTTTCAACTATTTTGGGCCGTTTTGGTCCGAGGGACATTCCGAACAAAAAATGTGGCATTTTTCGTCCGAAACGGGCACAGTTGAGTTATCGAGTCAAAGTTGGTCTTTTTCGGCCTTTTCAGCGCATTTTGGTTGGAAAGCCGTTCCCAGCCAAAAACTGGTATTTTTTGTCCGAAACGGACAGAGTTAAGTTTTCTGCTCAAACATTGATTATTTGGGAATTCTAAGACGTTCTGCACAGGAGGGCGTTTCCACCAGAAAAAATAGTATTTTTCGTCCGAACGAAAACATTAATTTTTTAGGTCAAAATTGTATTTCTTTATGTTTTGGGGGGCGTTTTACTCTGATGGCCGTTTCTACGCAAAAAAGTGATGTTTTTCATTCAAACTGGACGCAATTGATTTTTGTGGTCAAAATTAGTCATTTTGGGCCTTGTGGTGGCATATTTCTCGGAAGATCGTTCTCGCACGAAAAAGCGGCGCTTTTCGTACCAAACAGACGCAGTTTATTTTCAGGTCATCTTGGTCGTTTTCGACCTTTTCGGGCTGTTTTGCTCAGAGGGACATTCCCCACCGAAACTGTGGCGTTTTTCGTCCGAAACGTGCAAAGTTGAGTTTTCGAGTGAAAGTTGGTCTTTTTCGGCCTTTTTAGCGCATTTTCCATGGGAAGCCGTTTCTGGCAAAAAAAAAGTGGTATTTTTTGTCCGAAACCGGATAGATTGAAATTTTCTGCTGAAACTTGGTCTATTTCGGGGTTCTGTGGACGTTTTGCACAGGAGAGTGTTTCCACCAAAAAAATAAAATTATCGTCCAGAACGGAAACATTGATTTTTTAGGTCAAAATTGTATTTCTTAGTGTTTTGGGGGACTTTTTGCTCTGATGGCTGTTTCTATCCAAAAAAAAGTGGTGTTTTTCATCCAAACTGGACGCAATTGATTTTTGTTGTCAAAATTAGTCATTTTGGGCCTTGTGGGGGCATGTTTCTCGAAAGATCGGTTCCTGCACGAAAAAACGGCGCTTTTCCTACCAAACAGACGCAGTTTGATTTTCAGGTCAATCTTGGTCCTTTCCGACTATTTTGGGCCGTTTTGGTCCGAGGGACATTCCGAACAAAAAATGTGGCATTTTTTCGTCCGAAACGGCCACAGTTGAGTTATCGAGTCAAAGTTGGTCTTTTTCGGCCTTTTCAGCGCATTTTGGTTGGAAAGCCGTTCCCAGCCAAAAAACTGGTATTTTTTGTCCGAAACGGACAGAGTTAAGTTTTCTGCTCAAACATTGATTATTTGGGAATTCTAAGACGTTCTGCACAGGAGGGCGTTTCCACCAGAAAAATAGTATTTTTCGTCCGAAACGAAAACATTAATTTTTTAGGTCAAAATTGTATTTCTTTATGTTTTGGGGGGCGTTTTACTCTGATGGCCGTTTCTACGCAAAAAAGTGATGTTTTTCATTCAAACTGGACGCAATTGATTTTTGTGGTCAAAATTAGTCATTTTGGGCCTTGTGGTGGCATATTTCTCGGAAGATCGTTCCGCACTGAAAAAGCGGCGCTTTTCGTACCAAACAGACGCAGTTTGATTTTCAGGTCAATCTTGGTCGTTTTCGACCTTTTCGGGCCGTTTTGTTCAGAGGGAGATTCCCCACCAAAAATGTGGCGTTTTTCGTCCGACACGGGCACAATTGAGTTTTCCAGTCAAAGTTGGTCTTTTTCGGCTTTTTTAGGGCATTTTCCACGGGAAGCCGTTTCTGGCAAAAAAAAAGTGGTATTTTTTGTCCGAAACGGATAGATTGAAATTTTCTGCTGAAACTTGGTCTATTTCGGGGTTCTGTGGACGTTTTGCACAGGAGAGTGTTTCCACCAAAAAAAATAGAATTTATCGTCCAGAACGGAAACATTGATTTTTTAGGTCAAAATTGTATTTCTTAGTGTTTTGGGGGACTTTTTGCTCTGATGGCTGTTTCTATCCAAAAAAAGTGGTGTTTTTCATCCAAACTGGACGCAATTGATTTTTGTTGTCAAAATTAGTCATTTGGGCCTTGTGGGGGCATGTTTCTCGAAAGATCGTTCCTGCACGAAAAACGGCGCTTTTCGTACCAAACAGACGCAGTTGATTTTCAGGTCAATCTTGGTCCTTTTCGACTATTTTGGGCCGTTTTGGTCCGAGGGACATTCCGAACAAAAAATGTGGCATTTTTCGTCGAAACGGGCACAGTTGAGTTATCGAGTCAAAGTTGGTCTTTTTCGGCCTTTTCAGCGCACTTTGGTTGGGAGAGCCGTTCCCTGCCAAAAAAACTGGTATTTTTTGTCCGAACGGACAGATGTTAAGTTTTCTGCTCAAACATTGATCTATTTGGGATTCTAAGACGTTCTGGACAGGAGGGCGTTTCCAGCCAGAAAAAATAGTATTTTTCGTCCGAACGAAAACATTAATTTTTTAGGTCAAAATTGTGTTTCTTTAGTGTTTTGGGGGCGTTTTACTCTGATGGCCGTTTCTACGCAAAAAAGTGATGTTTTTCATTCAAACTGGACGCAATTGATTTTTGTGGTCAAAATTAGTCATTTTGGGCCTTGTGGTGGCATATTTCTCGGAAGATAGGTTCTCGCACGAAAAAGTGGCGCTTTTCATACCAAACAGACGCAGTTTGATTTTCAGGTCAATCTTGGTCGTTTTCGACCTTTTCGGGCCGTTTTGTTCAGAGGGAGATTCCCCACCAAAATGTGGCGTTTTTCGTCCGACACGGGCACAATTGAGTTTTCCAGTCAAAGTTGGTCTTTTTCGGCTTTTTTAGGGCATTTTCCACGGGAAGCCGTTTCTGGCAAAAAAAAGTGGTATTTTTTGTCCGAAACGGATAGATTGAAATTTTCTGCTGAAACTTGGTCTATTTCGGGGTTCTGTGGACGTTTTGCACAGGAGAGTGTTTCCACCAAAAAAAATAAAATTATCGTCCAGAACGGAAACATTGATTTTTTAGGTCAAAATTGTATTTCTTAGTGTTTTGGGGGACTTTTTGCTCTGATGGCTGTTTCTATCCAAAAAAAGTGGTGTTTTTCATCCAAACTGGACGCAATTGATTTTTGTTGTCAAAATTAGTCATTTTGGGCCTTGTGGGGGCATGTTTCTCGAAAGATCGTTCCTGCACGAAAAAACGGCGCTTTTCCTACCAACAGACGCAGTTTGATTTTCAGGTCAATCTTGGTCCTTTTCCGACTATTTTGGGCCGTTTTGGTCCGAGGGACATTCCGAACAAAAAATGTGGCATTTTTCGTCCGAAACGGGCACAGTTGAGTTATCGAGTCAAAGTTGGTCTTTTTCGGCCTTTTCAGCGCATTTTGGTTGGAAAGCCGTTCCCAGCCAAAAAACTGGTATTTTTTGTCCGAAACGGACAGAGTTAAGTTTTCTGCTCAAACATTGATTATTTGGGAATTCTAAGACGTTCTGCACAGGAGGGCGTTTCCACCAGAAAAAATAGTATTTTTCGTCCGAAACGAAAACATTAATTTTTTAGGTCAAAATTGTGTTTCTTTATGTTTTGGGGGGCGTTTTACTCTGATGGCCGTTTCTACGCAAAAAAGTGATGTTTTTCATTCAAACTGGACGCAATTGATTTTTGTGGTCAAAATTAGTCATTTTGGGCCTTGTGGTGGCATATTTCTCGGAAGATCGTTCCCGCATGAAAAGTGGCGCTTTTCGTACCAAACAGACGCAGTTTGATTTTCAGGTCAATCTTGGTCGTTTTCGACCTTTTCGGGCCGTTTTGTTCAGAGGGAGATTCCCCACCAAAAATGTGGCGTTTTTCGTCCGACACGGGCACAATTGAGTTTTCCAGTCAAAGTTGGTCTTTTTCGGCTTTTTTAGGGCATTTTCCACGGGAAGCCGTTTCTGGCAAAAAAAAAGTGGTATTTTTTGTCCGAAACGGATAGATTGAAATTTTCTGCTGAAACTTGGTCTATTTCGGGGTTCTGTGGACGTTTTGCACAGGAGAGTGTTTCCACCAAAAAAAATAGAATTATCGTCCAGAACGGAAACATTGATTTTTTAGGTCAAAATTGTATTTCTTAGTGTTTTGGGGGACTTTTTGCTCTGATGGCTGTTTCTATCCAAAAAAAGTGGTGTTTTTCATCCAAACTGGACGCAATTGATTTTTGTTGTCAAAATTAGTCATTTTGGGCCTTGTGGGGGCATGTTTCTCGAAAGATCGTTCCTGCACGAAAAAAGCGGCGCTTTTCCGTACCAAACAGACGCAGTTTGATTTTCAGGTCAATCTTGGTCCTTTTCCGACTATTTTGGGCCGTTTTGGTCCGAGGGACATTCCGAACAAAAAATGTGGCATTTTTCGTCCGAAACGGGCACAGTTGAGTTATCGAGTCAAAGTTGGTCTTTTTCGGCCTTTTCAGCGCATTTTGGTTGGAAAGCCGTTCCCAGCCAAAAAACTGGTATTTTTTGTCCGAAACGGACAGAGTTAAGTTTTCTGCTCAAACATTGATTATTTGGGAATTCTAAGACGTTCTGCACAGGAGGGCGTTTCCACCAGAAAAAATAGTATTTTTCGTCCGAAACGAAAACATTAATTTTTTAGGTCAAAATTGTGTTTCTTTATGTTTTGGGGGGCGTTTTACTCTGATGGCCGTCTCTACGCAAAAAAGTGATGTTTTTCATTCAAACTGCACGCAATTGATTTTTGTGGTCAAAATTAGTCATTTTGGGCCTTGTGGTGGCATATTTCTCGGAAGATCGTTCCCGCATGAAAAAGCGAAGCTTTTCGTACCAAATAGACGCAGTTTGATTTTCAGGTCAATCTTGGTCGTTTTCGACCTTTTCGGGCCGTTTTGTTCAGAAGGACATTCCCCACCAAAAATGTGGCGTTTTTCGTCCGATACGGGCACAATTGAGTGTTCCAGTCAAAGTTTATCTTTTTCGGCTTTTTTAGGGCATTTTCCATGGGAAGCCGTTTCTGGCAAAAAAAAAGTGGTATTTTTTTATCCGAAACGGATAGATTTAAATTTTTTGCTGAAACTTGGTCTATTTCGGGGTTCTGTGGACGTTTTGCACAAGAGAGTGTTTCCACCAAAAAAAATAGAATTTTTCGTCCAGAACGGAAACATTGATTTTTTTAGGTCGAAATTGTATTTCTTAGTGTTTTGGGGGACTTTTTGCTCTGATGGCTGTTTCTATCCAAAAAAGTGGTGTTTTTCATCCAAACTGGACGCAATTGATTTTTGTTGTCAAAATTAGTCATTTTGGGCCTTGTGGGCGCATGTTTCTCGAAAGA
Source organism: Eucommia ulmoides (assembly GCA_016647705.1). NCBI lineage: Eukaryota > Viridiplantae > Streptophyta > Magnoliopsida > Garryales > Eucommiaceae > Eucommia > Eucommia ulmoides. The sequence goes on along the minus strand of JAENRU010000317.1, from coordinate 67,074 downwards.
TCGTTCCGGCACGAAAAAAACGGCGCTTTTCCTACCAAACAGACGCAGTTATAGAGTCAAAGTTGGTCTTTTTCGGCCTTTTCAGCGCATTTTGGTTGGAGAGCCGTTCCCAGCCAAAAAACTGATATTTTTGCCCGAAACGGACAGAGTTAAGTTTTCTGCTCAAACATTGATTATTTGGGAATTCTAAGACGTTCTGCACAGGAGGGCGTTTTCCACCAGAAAAAATAGTATTTTTCGTCCGAAACGAAAACATTAATTTTTTAGGTCAAATTGTATTTCTTTATGTTTCGGGGGGCGTTTTACTCTGATGGCCGTTTCTACGCAAAAAAGTGATGTTTTTCATTCAAACTGGATGCAATTGATTTTTGTGGTCAAAATTAGTCATTTTGGGCCTTGTGGTGGCATGTTTCTCGGAAGATCGTTCCTGCACGAAAAAGCGGCGCTTTTCGTACCAAACAGACGCAGTTTGATTTTCAGGTCAATCTTGGTCCTTTTCGACTTTTTTGGGCCGTTTTGGTCCGAGGGACATTCCGAACAAAAAATGTGGCATTTTTCATCCGAAACGGGCACAGTTGAGTTTTCGAGTTAAAGTTGGTGTTTTTCGGCCTTTTTAGCGCACTTTGCTTGGGAAGCCGTTTCTGGAAAACAAAGTGGTATTTCTTGTCCGAAACAGGTAGATTTAAATTTTCTGCTCAAACTTGGTCTATTTCGGGGTTCTGTGGACGTTTTGCACAGGAGAGTGTTTCCAGCAAGAAAAAATAGAATTTTTCGTCCAGAACGGAAACATTGATTTTTTAGGTCGAAATTGTATTTCTTAGTGTTTTGATGGGACTTTTTGCTCTGATGGCTGTTTCTATCCAAAAAAGTGGTGTTTTTCATCCAAACTGGACGCAATTGATTTTTGTTGTCAAAATTAGTCATTTTGGGCCTTGTGGGGGCATGTTTCTCGAAAGATCGTTCCTGCACGAAAAAGCGGCGCTTTTCGTACGAAACAGACGCAGTTTGATTTTCAGGTCAATCTCGGTCCTTTTCGACTATTTTGGGCCGTTTTGGTCCGAGGGACATTCCGAACAAAAAATGTGGCATTTTTCGTCCGAAACGGGCACAGTTGAGTTATCGAGTCAAAGTTGGTCTTTTTCGGCCTTTTCAGCGCATTTTGGTTGGAGAGCCGTTCCCAGCCAAAAAAACTGGTATTTTTTGTCCGAAACGGACAGAGTTAAGTTTTCTGCTCAAACATTGATTATTTGGGAATTCTAAGACGTTCTGCACAGGAGGGCGTTTCCACCAGAAAAAATAGTATTTTTCGTCCGAAACGAAAACATTAATTTTTTAGGTCAAAATTGTGTTTCTTTATGTTTTGGGGGGCGTTTTACTCTGATGGCCGTTTCTACGCAAAAAAGTGATGTTTTTCATTCAAACTGGACGCAATTGATTTTTGTGGTCAAAATTAGTCATTTTGGGCCTTGTGGTGGCATATTTCTCGGAAGATCGTTCCCGCATGAAAAAGTGGCGCTGTTCGTACCAAACAGACGCAGTTTGATTTTCAGGTCAATCTTGGTCGTTTTCGACCTTTTCGGGCCGTTTTGTTCAGAGGGAGATTCCCCACCAAAAATGTGGCGTTTTTCGTCCGACACGGGCACAATTGAGTTTTCCAGTCAAAGTTGGTCTTTTTCGGCTTTTTTAGGGCATTTTCCACGGGAAGCCGTTTCTGGCAAAAAAAAAGTGGTATTTTTTGTCCGAAACGGATAGATTGAAATTTTCTGCTGAAACTTGGTCTATTTCGGGGTTCTGTGGACGTTTTGCACAGGAGAGTGTTTCCACCAAAAAAAATAGAATTATTCGTCCAGAACTGGAAACATTGATTTTTTAGGTCAAAATTGTATTTCTTAGTGTTTTGGGGGACTTTTTGCTCTGATGGCTGTTTCTATGCAAAAAAAGTGGTGTTTTTCATCCAAACTGGACGCAATTGATTTTTGTTGTCAAAATTAGCCATTTTGGGCCTTGTGGGGGCATGTTTCTCGAAAGATCGTTCCTGCACGAAAAAGCGGCGCTTTTCGTACGAAACAGACGTAGTTTGATTTTCAGGTCAATCTCGGTCCTTTTCGACTATTTTGGGCCGTTTTGGTCCGAGGGACATTCCGAACAAAAAATGTGGCATTTTTCGTCCGAAACGGGCACAGTTGAGTTATCGAGTCAAAGTTGGTCTTTTTCGGCCTTTTCAGCGCATTTTGGTTGGAGAGCCGTTCCCATGCCAAAAAAACTGGTATTTTTTGTCCGAAACGGACAGAGTTAAGTTTTCTGCTCAAACATTGATTATTTGGGAATTCTAAGACGTTCTGGACAGGAGGGCGTTTCCACCAGAAAAAATAGTATTTTTCGTCTGAAACGAAAACATTAATTTTTAGGTCGAAATTGTGTTTCTTTATGTTTTGGGGGGCGTTTTACTCTGATGGCCATTTCTACGCAAAAAAGTGATGTTTTTCATTCAAACTGGACGCAATTGATTTTTGTGGTTCAAAATTAGTCATTTTGGGCCTTGTGGTGGCATATTTCTCGGAAGATCGTTCCCGCACTGAAAAAGCTGGCGCTTTTCTACCCAACAGACGCAGTTTAATTTTCAGGTCAATCTTGGTCGTTTTCGACCTTTTCGGGCTGTTTTGCTCAGAGGGACATTCCCCACCGAAACTGTGGCGTTTTTCGTCCGACACGTGCAAAGTTGAGTTTTCCGAGTGAAAGTTGGTCTTTTCGGCCTTTTTTAGCGCATTTTCCACTGGGAAGCCGTTTCTGGCAAAAACAAAGTGGTATTTTTTGTCCGAAACGGATAGATTGAAATTTTCTGCTGAAAGTTGGTCTATTTCGGGGTTCTGTGGACGTTTTGCACAGGAGAGTGTTTCCACCAAAAAAATAAAATTATCGTCCAGAACGGAAACATTGATTTTTTAGGTCAAAATTGTATTTCTTAGTGTTTTGGGGGACTTTTTGCTCTGATGGCTGTTTCTATCCAAAAAAAGTGGTGTTTTTCATCCAAACTGGACGCAATTGATTTTTGTTGTCAAAATTAGTCATTTTGGGCCTTGTGGGGGCATGTTTCTCGAAAGATCGTTCCTGCACGAAAAAACGGCGCTTTTCCTACCAAACAGACGCAGTTTGATTTTCAGGTCAATCTTGGTCCTTTCCGACTATTTTGGGCCGCTTTGGTCCGAGGGACATTCCGAACAAAAAATGTGGCATTTTTCGTCCGAAACGGGCACAGTTGAGTTATCGAGTCAAAGTTGGTCTTTTTCGGCCTTTTCAGCGCATTTTGGTTGGAAAGCCGTTCCCAGCCAAAAAACTGGTATTTTTTGTCCGAAACGGACAGAGTTAAGTTTTCTGCTCAAACATTGATTATTTGGGAATTCTAAGACGTTCTGCACAGGAGGGCGTTTCCACCAGAAAAAATAGTATTTTTTCGTCCGAAACGAAAACATTAATTTTTAGGTCGAAATTGTGTTTCTTTATGTTTTGGGGGGCGTTTTACTCTGATGGCCGTTTCTACGCAAAAAAGTGATGTTTTTCATTCAAACTGGACGCAATTGATTTTTGTGGTCAAAATTAGTCATTTTGGGCCTTGTGGTGGCATATTTCTCGGAAGATCGTTCCCGCATGAAAAGTGGCGCTTTTCGTACCAAACAGACGCAGTTTGATTTTCAGGTCAATCTTGGTCTGTTTTCGACCTTTTCGGGCCGTTTTGTTGAGAGGGAGATTCCCCACCAAAAATTTGGCGTTTTTCGTCCGACACGGGCACAATTGAGTTTTCCAGTCAAAGTTGGTCTTTTTCGGCTTTTTTAGGGCATTTTCCACGGGAAGCCGTTTCTGGCAAAAAAAAAGTGGTATTTTTTGTCCGAAACAGGATAGATTGAAATTTTCTGCTGAAACTTGGTCTATTTCGGGGTTCTGTGGACGTTTTGCACAGGAGAGTGTTTCCACCAAAAAAAATAAAATTATCGTCCAGAACGGAAACATTGATTTTTTAGGTCAAAATTGTATTTCTTAGTGTTTTGGGGGACTTTTTGCTCTGATGGCTGTTTCTATCCAAAAAAAAGTGGTGTTTTTCATCCAAACTGGACGCAATTGATTTTTGTTGTCAAAATTAGTCATTTTCGGCCTTGTGGGGGCATGTTTCTCGAAAGATCGTTCCTGCACGAAAAAATGGCGCTTTTCCTACCAAACAGACGCAGTTTGATTTTCAGGTCAATCTTGGTCCTTTCTGACTATTTTGGGCCGTTTTGGTCCGAGGGACATTCCGAACAAAAAAATGTGGCATTTTTCGTCCGAAACGGGCACAGTTGAGTTATCGAGTCAAAGTTGGTCTTTTTCGGCCTTTTCAGCGCATTTTGGTTGGAAAGCCGTTCCCAGCCAAAAAACTGGTATTTTTTGTCCGAAACGGACAGAGTTAAGTTTTCTGCTCAAACATTGATTATTTGGGAATTCTAAGACGTTCTGCACAGGAGGGCGTTTCCACCAGAAAAAATAGTATTTTTTCGTCCGAAACGAAAACATTAATTTTTTAGGTCAAAATTGTGTTTCTTTATGTTTTGGGGGGCGTTTTACTCTGATGGCCGTCTCTACGCAAAAAAGTGATGTTTTTCATTCAAACTGCACGCAATTGATTTTTGTGGTCAAAATTAGTCATTTTGGGCCTTGTGGTGGCATATTTCTCGGAAGATCGTTCCCGCATGAAAAAGCGAAGCTTTTCGTACCAAATAGACGCAGTTTGATTTTCAGGTCAATCTTGGTCGTTTTCGACCTTTTCGGGCCGTTTTGTTCAGAAGGACATTCCCCACCAAAAATGTGGCGTTTTTCGTCCGATACGGGCACAATTGAGTGTTCCAGTCAAAGTTTATCTTTTTCGGCTTTTTTAGGGCATTTTCCATGGGAAGCCGTTTCTGGCAAAAAAAAAGTGGTATTTTTTATCCGAAACGGATAGATTTAAATTTTTTGCTGAAACTTGGTCTATTTCGGGGTTCTGTGGATGTTTTGCACAAGAGAGTGTTTCCACCAAAAAAAATAGAATTTTTCGTCCAGAACGGAAACATTGATTTTTTTAGGTCAAAATTGTATTTCTTAGTGTTTTGGGGGACTTTTTGCTCTGATGGCTGTTTCTATCCAAAAAAGTGGTGTTTTTCATCCAAACTGGACGCAATTGATTTTTATTGTCAAAATTAGTCATTTTGGGCCTTGTGGGCGCATGTTTCTCGAAAGATCGTTCCTGCACGAAAAAACGGCGCTTTTCCTACCAAACAGACGCAGTTATAGAGTCAAAGTTGGTCTTTTTCGGCCTTTTCAGCGCATTTTGGTTGGAGAGCCGTTCCCAGCCAAAAAACTAGTATTTTTTGCCCGAAACGGACATAGTTAAGTTTTCTGCTCAAACATTGATTATTTGGGAATTCTAAGACGTTCTGCACAGGAGGGCGTTTCCACCAGAAAAAATAGTATTTTTCGTCCGAAACGAAAACATTAATTTTTTAGGTCAAAATTGTATTTCTTTATGTTTCGGGGGGCGTTTTACTCTGATGGCCGTTTCTACGCAAAAAAGTGATGTTTTTCATTCAAACTGGATGCAATTGATTTTTGTGGTCAAAATTAGTCATTTTGGGCCTTGTGGTGGCATGTTTCTCGGAAGATCGTTCCTGCACGAAAAAGCGGCGCTTTTCGTACCAAACAGACGCAGTTTGATTTTCAGGTCAATCTTGGTCCTTTTCGACTTTTTTGGGCCGTTTTGGTCCGAGGGACATTCCGAACAAAAAATGTGGCATTTTTCATCCGAAATGGGCACAGTTGAGTTTTCGAGTTAAAGTTGGTGTTTTTCGGCCTTTTTAGCGCACTTTGCTTGGGAAGCCGTTTCTGGAAAACAAAGTGGTATTTCTTGTCTGAAACAGGTAGATTTAAATTTTCTGCTCAAACTTGGTCTATTTCGGGGTTCTGTGGACGTTTTGCACAGGAGAGTGTTTCCAGCAAGAAAAATTAGAATTTTTCGTCCAGAACGGAAACATTGATTTTTTAGGTCGAAATTGTATTTCTTAGTGTTTTGATGGGCTTTTTGCTCTGATGGCTGTTTCTATCCAAAAAAGTGGTGTTTTTCATCTAAACTGGACGCAATTTATTTTTGTTGTCAAAAGTAGTCATTTTGGGCCTTGTGGGGGCATGTTTCTCGAAAGATCGTTCCTGCACGAAAAAGCGGCGCTTTTCGTACGAAACAGACGCAGTTTGATTTTCAGGTCAATCTCGGTCCTTTTCGACTATTTTGGGCCGTTTTGGTCCGAGGGACATTCCGAACAAAAAATGTGGCATTTTTCGTCCGAAACGGGCACAGTTGAGTTATCGAGTCAAAGTTGGTCTTTTTCGGCCTTTTCAGCGCATTTTGGTTGGAGAGCCGTTCCCAGCCAAAAAACTGGTATTTTTTGTCCGAAACGGACAGAGTTAAGTTTTCTGCTCAAACATTGATTATTTGGGAATTCTAAGACGTTCTGCACAGGAGGGCGTTTCCACCAGAAAAAATAGTATTTTTCGTCCGAAACGAAAACATTAATTTTTTAGGTCAAAATTGTGTTTTTTTATGTTTTGGGGGGCGTTTTACTCTGATGGCCGTTTCTACGCAAAAAAGTGACGTTTTTCATTCAAACTGGACGCAATTGATTTTTGTGGTCAAAATTTGTCATTTTGGGCCTTGTGGTGGCATATTTCTCGGAAGATCGTTCCCGCATGAAAAGTGGCGCTTTTCGTACCAAACAGACACAGTTTGATTTTCAGGTCAATCTTGGTCGTTTTCGACCTTTTCGGGCCGTTTTGTTCAGAGGGAGATTCCCCACCAAAAATGTGGCGTTTTTCGTCCGACACGGGCACAATTGAGTTTTCCAGTCAAAGTTGGTCTTTTTCGGCTTTTTTAGGGCATTTTCCACGAGAAGCCGTTTCTGGCAAAAAAAAGTGGTATTTTTTGTCCAAAACGGATAGATTGAAATTTTCTGCTGAAACTTGGTCTATTTCGGGCTTCTGTTGACGTTTTGCACAGGAGAGTCTTTCCACCAAAAAAAATAGAATTTTTCGTCCAGAACGGAAACATTGATTTTTTAGGTTAAAATTGTATTTCTTAATGTTTCGGGGGACTTTTTGCTCTGATGGCTGTTTCTATCAAAAAAAGTGGTGTTTTTCATCCAAACTGGACGCAATTGATTTTTGTTGTCAAAAGTAGACATTTTGTGCCTTGTGGGGGCATGTTTCTCGAAAGATCGTTCCTGCACGAAAAAACGGCGCTTTTCCTACCAAACAGACGCAGTTTGATTTTCAGGTCAATCTTGGTCCTTTCCGACTATTTTGGGCCGTTTTGGTCCGAGGGACATTCCGAACAAAAAATGTGGCATTTTTCGTCCGAAACGGGCACAGTTGAGTTATCGAGTCAAAGTTGGTCTTTTTCGGCCTTTTCAGCGCATTTTGGTTGGAAAGCCGTTCCCAGCCAAAAAACTGGTATTTTTTGTACGAAACGGACAGAGTTAAGTTTTCTGCTCAAACATTGATTATTTGGGAATTCTATGACGTTCTGTACAGGAGGGCGTTTCCACCAGAAAAAATAGTATTTTTCGTCCGAAACGAAAACATTAATTTTTTAGGTCAAAATTGTGTTTCTTTATGTTTTGGGGGGCGTTTTACTCTGATGGCCGTTTCTACGCAAAAAAGTGATGTTTTTCATTCAAACTGGACGCAATTGATTTTGTGGTCAAAATTAGTCATTTTGGGCCTTGTGGTGGCATATTTCTCGAAAGATCGTTCCCGCATGAAAAAGTGGCGCTTTTCGTACCAAACAGACGCAGTTTGATTTTCAGGTCAATCTTGGTCGTTTTCGACTTTTTGGGCCGTTTTGGTCTGAGGGACATTCCGAACAAAAAATGTGGCATTTTTCGTCCGAAACGGGCACAGTTGAGTTTTCGAGTCAAAGTTGGTGTTTTTCGGCCTTTTTAGCGCGCTTTGCGTGGGAAGCCGTTTCTGGAAAAAAAAAGTGGTATTTTTTGTCCGAAACGGATAGATTTAAATTTTATGCTCAAACTAGGTCTATTTCGGGGTTCTGTGGACGTTTTGCACAGGAGAGTATTTCCACCAAAAAGAGTAGAATTTTTCGTCCAGAACGAAAACGTTGATTTTTTAGGTCAAAATTGTATTTCTTAGTGTTTTGGGGGGCTTTTTGCTCTTATGGCTGTTTCTAACCAAAAAAGTGGTGTTTTTCATCCAAACTGGACGCAATTGATTCTTGTTGTCAAAATTAGTCATTTTGGGCCTTGTGGGGGCATGTTTCTCGAAAGATCGTTCCTGCACGAAAAACGGCGCTTTTCGTACCAAACAGACGCAGTTTGATTTTCAGGTCAATCTTGGTCGGTTTCGACTATTCTGGGCTGTTTTGGTCCGAGGGACATTCCGAACAAAAAATGTGGCATTTTTCGTCCGAAACGGGCACAGTTAAGTTTTCGAGTCAAAGTTGGTGTTTTGTCGGCCTTTTTAGCGCACTTTGCTTGGGAAGCCGTTTCTAGAAAACAAAGTGGTATTTTTTGTCTGAAACGGATAGATTTAAATTTTCTGCTCAAACTTGGTCTATTTCGGGGTTTTGTGGACGTTTTGCACAGGAGAGTGTTTCCAGCAAGAAAAAATAGAATTTTTCGTCCAGAATGGAAACATTGATTTTTTAGGTCAAAATTGTATTTCTTAGTGTTTTGAGGGGCTTTTTACTCTGATGGCTGTTTCTACCCAAAAAAGTGATGTTTTTATTCAAACTGGACGCAATTTATTTTTGTAGTCAAAATTAGTCATTTTGGGCCTTGTGGTGGCATATTTCTCGGAAGATCGTTCTCGTACGAAAAAGCGGCGCTTTTTGTACCCAACAGACGCAGTTTAATTTTCAGGTCAATCTTGGTCGTTTTCGACCTTTTTGGGCTGTTTTGCTCAGAGGGACATCCCCAACCGAAACTGTGGCGTTTTTCGTCCGAAACGGGCACAGTTGAGTTTTCGAGTCAAAGTAGGTGTTTTTTGGCCTTTTTAGCGCACTTTGCTTGGGAAGCCGTTTCGGGCAAAAAAAGTGGTATTTCTTGTCCGAAACGGATAGATTTAAATTTTCTGCTCAAACTTGGTCTATTTCGGGGTTCTGTGGACGTTTTGCACAGGAAAGTCTTTCCACCAAAAAAAATAGAATTTTTCGTCCAGAACAGAAACATTGATTTTTTAGGTTAAAATTGTATTTCTTAGTGTTTTGGGGGGCTTTTTGCTCTTATGGCTGTTTCTATCCAAAAAAGTGGTGTTTTTCATCCAACCTGGACGCAATTGATTTTTGTTGTCAAAATTAGTCATTTTTGGCCTTGTGGGGGCATGTTTCTCGAAAGATCGTTCCTGCCCGAAAAAGCGGCGCTTTTCGTACCAAACAGACGCAGTTTGATTTTCAGGTCAATCTTGGTCCTTTTCGACTATTTTGGGCTGTTTTGGTCCGAGGGACATTCCGAACAAAAAATGTGGCATTTTTCGTCCGAAACGGGCACAGTTGAGTTATCGAGTCAAAGTTGGTCTTTTTCGGCCTTTTCAGCGCATTTTGGTTGGAAAGCCGTTCCCAGCCAAAAAACTGGTAATTTTTGTACGAAACGGACAGAGTTAAGTTTTCTGCTCAAACATTGATTATTTGGGAATCCTAAGACGTTCTGCACAGGAGGGCGTTTCCACCAGAAAAAATAGTATTTTTCGTCCGAAACGAAAACATTAATTTTTTAGGTCAAAATTGTATTTCTTTATGTTTTGGGGGGCGTTTTACTCTGATGGCCGTTTCTACGCAAAAAAGTGATGTTTTTCATGCAAACTGGACGCAATTGATTTTTGTGGTCAAAATTAGTCATTTTGGGCCTTGTGGTGGCATGTTTCTCGAAAGATCGTTCCTGCACGAAAAAGCGGCTCTTTTCGTACCAAACATACGCAGTTTGATTTTCAGGTCAATCTTGGTCGTTTTCGACTTTTTTGGGCCGTTTTGGTCTGAGGGACATTCCGAACAAAAAATGTGGCATTTTTCGTCCGAAACAGGCACAGTTGAGTTTTCGAGTCAAAGTTGGTGTTTTTCGGCCTTTTTAGCGCGCTTTGCGTGGGAAGCCGTTTCTGGAAAAAAAAAGTGGTATTTTTTGTCCGAAACGGATAGATTTAAATTTTATGCTCAAACTTGGTCTATTTCGGGGTTCTGTGGACGTTTTGCACAGGAGAGTATTTCCACCAAAAAGAATAGAATTTTTCGTCCAGAACGGAAACGTTGATTTTTTAGGTCAAAATTGTATTTCTTAGTGTTTTGGGGGGCTTTTTGCTCTGATGGCTGTTTCTACGCAAAAAAGTGGTGTTTTTCATCCAAACTGGACGCAATTGATTTTTGTGGTCAAAATTAGTCATTTTGGGCCTTGTGGTGGCATGTTTCTCGAAAGATCGTTCCTGCACGAAAAAGCGGCGCTTTTCGTACCAAACAGACGCAGTTTGATTTTCAGGTCAATCTCGGTCCTTTTCGACTATTTTGGGCCGTTTTGGTCCGAGGGACATTCCGAACAAAAAATGTGGCATTTTTCATCCACAACGGGCACAGTTGAGTTATCGAGTCAAAGTTGGTCTTTTTCGGCCTTTTTAGCGCACTTTGCTTGGGAAGCCGTTTCGGGCAAAAAAAGTGGTATTTCTTGTCCGAAACGGATAGATTTAAATTTTCTGCTCAAACTTGGTCTATTTCGGGGTTCTGTGGACGTTTTGCACAGGAGTCGTTCCACCAAAAAAAATAGAATTTTTCGTCCAGAACGGAAACATTGATTTTTTAGGTCAAAATTGTATTTCTTAGTGTTTTGGGGGGCTTTTTGCTCTGATGGCTGTTTCTACCCAAAAAAGTGGTATTTTTCATCCAAACTGGACGCAATTGATTTTTGTTGTCAAAATTAGTCATTGTGGGCCTTGTGGGGGCATGTTTCTCGAAAGATCGTTCCTGCACGAAAAAGCGGCGCTTTTTGTACGAAACAGACGCAGTTTGATTTTCAGGTCAATCTCGGTCCTTTCCGACTATTTTGGGCCGTTTTTGTCCGAGGGACATTCCGAACAAAAAATGTGGCATTTTTCGTCCGAAACGGGCACGGTTGAGTTATCGAGTCAAAGTTGGTCTTTTTCGGCCTTTTCAGCGCATTTTGGTTGGAAAGCCGTTCCCAGCCAAAAAACTGGTATTTTTTGTCCGAAACGGACAGAGTTAAGTTTTCTGCTCAAACATTGATTATTTGGGAATTCTAAGACGTTCTGCACAGGAGGGCGTTTCCACCAGAAAAAATAGTATTTTTCGTCCGAAACGAAAACATTAATTTTTTAGGTCAAAATTGTATTTCTTTATGTTTTGGGGGGCGTTTTACTCTAATGGCCGTTTCTTAGACAGACGTTCCTAACCAAGAAAGTGGCGTTTTTCGTCCAAAACGGACACGGTTGAGTTTTCCGGTAAAAGATGGTCTTTGTCGGTTTTTTCAGTGTGTTTTGCATGGAAAGTCGTTTCTGGCCAAAAAAGTGGTATTTTTTATCCGAAAGGGACAGAGTTAAATTTCTGGCTCAAACTTGGTCTCTTTCGGCGTTCTATGGATGTTTTGCACAGGAGAGCGTTTCCACCTGAAAAAAAGGTATTTTTCGTCAGGACCTTTTTGGGCTGTTTTGCTCTGAGGGACATTCCCAACAGAAACTGTGGCGTTTTTCGTCCGAAACGGGCACAGTTGAGTTTTCGAGTCAAAGTTGGTGTTTTTTGGCCTTCTTAGCACACTTTGCGTGGGAAGCCGTTTCTGCCAAAAAAAATGGAATTTTTTGTCCGAAACGAGATAGGTTTAAATTTTTTGCTCAAAGTTGGTCTATTTCGGGGTTCTGTGGACGTTTTGCACAGGAGAGCGTTTCCACCAAAAAAAATAGAATTTTTCGTCCAAAACGGAAACATTGATTTTTTAGGTCAAAATTGTATTTATTAGTGTTTTGGGGGGCTTTTTGCTCTGATGGTTGTTTCTACCCAAAAAAGTGGTGTTTTTCATCCAAACTCGACACAATTGATTTTTGTTGTCAAAATTAGTCATTTTGGGCCTTGTGGGGGATTGTTTCTTGGAAGATCGTTCCTGCACGAAAAAGCGGCGCTTTTCGTACCAAACAGACGCAATTTGATTTTCAGGTCAATCTTGGTCGTTTTTGACTATTTTGGGCCGTTTTGGTCCGAGGGACATTCCGAACAAAAAATGTGGCATTTTTCGTCCGAAACGGGCACGGTTGAGTTATCGAGTCAAAGTTGGTCTTTTTCGGCCTTTTCAGCGCATTTTAGTTGGAAAGTCTTTCCCAGCCAAAAAACTAGTATTTTTTGTCCGAAACGGACAGAGTTAAGTTTTCTGCTCAAACATTGATTATTTGGGAATTCTAAGACGTTCTGCACAGGAGGGCGTTTCCACCAGAAAAAATAGTATCTTTCGTCCGAAACGAAAACATTAATTTTTTAGGTCAAAATTGTATTTCTTTATGTTTTGGGGCGCGTTTTACTCTGATGGCCGTTTCTACGCAAAAAAGTGATGTTTTTCATTCAAACTGGACGCAATTGATTTTTGTGGTCAAAATTTGTCATTTTGGGCCTTGTGGTGGCATATTTCTCGGAAGATCGTTCTCGCACGAAAAAGCGGCGCTTTTTGTACCCAACAGATGCAGTTTAATTTTCAGATCAATCATGGTCGTTTTCGACTATTTTGGGCCGTTTTTCTCAGAGGGACATTCCCAACCGAAACTGTGGCGTTTTTCGTCCGAAACGGGCACGGTTGAGTTTTCAAGTCAAAGTTGGTCTTTTTTGGCCTTTTCAGCGCATTTTGGTTGGAAAGCCGTTCCCAGCCAAAAAACTGGTATTTTTTGTCCGAAACAGACAGAGTTAAGTTTTCAGCTCAAACATTGATTATTTGGGAATTCTAAGACGTTCTGCACAGGAGGGCGTTTCCACCAGAAAAAATAGTATCTTTTGTCCGAAACGAAAACATTAATTTTTTAGGTCAAAATTATATTTCTTTATGTTTTGGGGGGCGTTTTACTCTGATGGCCGTTTCTACGCAAAAAAGGGTTGCTTTTCATTCAAACTGGACGCAATTGATTTTTGTGGTCAAAATTAGTCATTTTGGGCCTTGTGGGGGATTGTTTCTCGGAGGATCGTTCCTGCACGAAAAAGCGGCGCTTTTCGTACCAAACTGACGCAATTTGATTTTCAGGTCAATCTTGGTCGTTTTCGACTATTTTGGGCCGTTTTGGTCCGAGGGACATTCCGAACAAAAAATGTGGCATTTTTCGTCCGAAACGGGAATAGTTGAGTTATCGAGTCAAAGTTGGTCTTTTTCGGCCTTTTCAGTGCATTTTTGTTGGAAAACCGTTCCCAGCCAAAAAACTGGTATTTTTTGTCCGAAACGGATAGAGTTAAGTTTTCTGCTCAAACATTGATTTTTTGGGAATTTTACGGACGTTCTGCACTGGAGGGTGTTTCCACCCGAAAAAATTGTATTTTTTGTCCGAAACGGAAACATTAATTTTTTAGGCTAAAATTGTATTTCTTTATGTTTTTGGGGGCGTTTTACTCTGATGGCCGTTTCTACGCAAAAAAGTGATGTTTTTCATTCAAACTGGACGCAATTGATTTTTGTGGTCAAAATTATTCATTTTGGGCCTTGTGGTGGCATATTTCTCGGAAGATCGTTCTCGCACGAAAAAGTGGCGCTTTTTGTACCCAACAGACGCAGTTTAATTTTCAGGTCAATCTTGGTCGTTTTCGACCTTAGAGGGACATTCCCAACCGAAACTGTGGCGTTTTTCGTCCGAAACGGGCACAGTTGAGTTGTCGAGTCAAAGTTGGTGTTTTTCGGCCTTCTTAGCACACTTTGTGTGGGAAGCCGTTTCTGGCAAAAAAAGTGGAATTTTTTGTCCAAAACGGATAGATTTAAATTTTCTGCTCATACTTGGTCTATTTCGGGGTTCTGTGGACGTTTTGCACAGGAGAGCGTTTCCACCAGAAAAAATAGAATTTTTCGTCCAAAACGGAAACATTGATTTTTTAAGTCAAAATTGTATTTCTTAGTGTTTGGGGGGGCTTTTTGCTCTGATGGCTGTTTCTACCCAAAAAAGTGGTGTTTTTCATCCAAACTCGACGCAATTGATTTTTGTGGTCAAAATTAGTCATTTTGGGCCTTGCGGGGGCATATTTTTGGAAGATCGTTGCCGCATGAAAAAGCTGCGCCTTGCGGGGGCATATTTGCAGGTCAATCTTGGTCTTTTTCAACCTTTTTGGGACGTTTTTCTTAGACAGACGTTCCTAACCAAGAAAGTGGCGTTTTTCGTCCAAAACGGACACGGTTGAGTTTTCCGGTAAAAGATGGTCTTTGTCGGCCTTTTCAGTGCGTTTTGCATGGAAAGTCGTTTCCGGCCAAAAAAGTGGTATTTTTTATCCGAAAGGGACAGAGTTAAATTTCTGGCTCAAACTTGGTCTCTTTCGGCGTTCTATGGATGTTTTGCACAGGAGAGCGTTTCCACCTGAAAAATAGTATTTTTCGTCTGGAACAGAAACATCGATTTTTTAGGTCAAAATTGTATTTCTTTATGTTTTGGGGGGCGTTTTACTCTGATGGCCGTTTCTACGCAAAAAAACGATGTTTTTCATTCAAACTGGACGCAATTGATTTTTGTGGTCAAAATTAGTCATTTTGGGCCTTGTGGTGGCATATTTCTTGGAAGATCGTGCTCGCACGAAAAAGCGGCGCTTTTAGTACCCAACAGAAGCAGTTTAATTTTCAGGTCAATCTTGGTCGTTTTCGACCTTTTTGGGATGTTTTGCTCAGAGGGACATTCCCAACCGAAACTGTGGCGTTTTTCGTCCGAAACGGGCACAGTTGAGTTTTCGAGTCAAAGTTGGTGTTTTTTGGCGTTTTTAGAGCCCTTTGCTTGGGAAGCCGTTTTTGGCAAAAAATGTGGTATTTTTTGTCCGAAACGGAGAGATTTAAATTTTTTGCTCAAACTTGGTCTATTTCGGGGTTCTGTGGACGTTTTGCACACGAGAGCGTTTCCACAAAAAAAAATAGAATTTTTCGTCCATAACGGAAACATTGATTTTTTAGGTCAAAATTGTATTTCTTAGTGTTTTGGGGGATTGTTTCTCGGAGGATCGTTCCTGCACGAAAAAGCGGCGCTTTTCGTACCAAACTGACGCAATTTGATTTTCAGGTCAATCTTGGTCGTTTTCGACTATTTTGGGCCGTTTTGGTCCGAGGGACATTCCGAACAAAAAATGTGGCATTTTTCGTCCGAAACGGGAACAGTTGAGTTATCGAGTCAAAGTTGGTCTTTTTCGGCCTTTTCAGTGCATTTTTGTTGGAAAACCGTTCCCAGCCAAAAAACTGGTATTTTTTGTCCGAAACGGATAGAGTTAAGTTTTCTGCTCAAACATTGATTTTTTGGGAATGTTATGGACGTTCTGCACTGGAGGGTGTTTCCACCCGAAAAAATAGTATTTTTTGTCCGAAACGGAAACATTAATTTTTTAGGCTAAAATTGTATTTCTTTATGTTTTTGGGGGCGTTTTACTCTGATGGCCGTTTCTACGCAAAAAAGTGATGTTTTTCATTCAAACTGGACGCAATTGATTTTTGTGGTCAAAATTAGTCATTTTGGGCCTTGTGGTGGCATATTTATCGGAAGATCGTTCTCGCACGAAAAAGCGGCGCTTTTTGTACCCAACAGACGCAGTTTACTTTTCAGATCAATCATGGTCGTTTTCGACTATTTTGGGCCGTTTTTCTCAGAGGGACATTCCCAATCGAAACTGTGGCGTTTTTCGTCCGAAACGGGCACGGTTGAGTTTTCGAGTCAAAGTTGGTCTTTTTCGGCCTTTTCAGCGCATTTTGGTTGGAAAGCCATTCCCAGCCAAAAAACTGGTATTTTTTGTCTGAAACAGACAGAGTTAAGTTTTCAGCTCAAACATTGATTATTTGGGAATTCTAGGACGTTCTGCACAGGAGGGCGTTTCCACCACAAAAAATAGTATCTTTCGTCCAAAACGAAAACATTAATTTTTTAGGTCAAAATTGTATTTCTTTATGTTTTGGGGGGCGTTTTACTCTGATGGCCGTTTCTACGCAAAAAAGGGTTGCTTTTCATTCAAACTGGACGCAATTGATTTTTGTGGTGAAAATTAGTCATTTTGGGCCTTGTGGGGGATTGTTTCTCGGAAGATCGTTCCAGCACGAAAAAGCGGCGCTTTTCATACCAAACTGACGCAATTTGATTTTCAGGTCAATCTTGGTCGTTTTCGACTATTTTGGGCCGTTTTGGTCCGAGGGACATTCCGAACAAAAAATGTGGCATTTTTCGTCCGAAACGGGCACAGTTGAGTTATCGAGTCAAAGTTGGTCTTTTTCGGCCTTTTCAGTGCATTTTTGTTGGAAAACCGTTCCCAGCCAAAAAACTTGTATTTTTTGTCCGAAATGGATAGAGTTCAGTTTTCTGCTCAAACATTGATTTTTTGGGAATTTTATGGACGTTCTGCACTGGAGGGTGTTTCCACCAGAAAAAATAGTATTTTTTGTCCGAAACGGAAACATTGATTTTTTAGGTCAAAATTGTATTTCTTTATGTTTTGGGGGGCGTTTTACTCTGATGGCCGTTTCTACGCAAAAAAGTGATGTTTTTCATTCAAACTGGACGCAATTGATTTTTATGGTCAAAATTAGTCATTTTGGGCCTTGTGGTGGCATATTTCTCGGAAAATCGTTCTCGCACGAAAAAGCGGCGCTTTTTGTACCCAACAGACGCAGTTTAATTTTCAGATCAATCATGGTCGTTTTCGACCTTTTTGGGCTGTTTTTCTCAGAGGGACATTCCCAACCGAAACTGTGGCATTTTTCGTCCGAAACGGGCACAGTTGAGTTTTCGAGTCAAAGTTGGTTTTTTTCGGCCTTTTTGTCGCGCTTTGCTTGGGAAGCCGTTTCTGGCAAAAAATGTGGTATTTTTTGTCCGAAACGGACAGAGTTAAGTTTTCTGCTCAAACATTGATTATTTGGGAATTCTAAGACGTTCTGCACAGGAGGGCGTTTCCACCATAAAAAATAGTATTTTTCGTCCGAAACGAAAACATTAATTTTTTAGGTCAAAATTGTATTTCTATATATTTTGGGGGGCGTTTTACTCTGATGGTCGTTTCTACGCAAAAAAGTGATGTTTTTCATTCAAACTGGACGCAATTGATTTTTGTGGTCAAAATTAGTCATTTTGGGCCTTGTGGTGGAATATTTCTCGGAAGATCATTCTCGCACGAAAAAGTGGCGCTTTGTGCACCCAACAGACGCAGTTTAATTTTCAGGTCAATCTTGGTCATTTTCGACCTTAGAGGGACATTCCCAACCGAAACTGTGGCGTTTTTCGTCCGAAACGGGCACAGTTGAGTTTTCGAGTCAAAGTTGGTGTTTTTTCGGCCTTCTTAGCACACTTTGCGTGGGAAGCCGTTTCTGGAAAAAAAAGTGGAATTTTTTGTCCGAAACGGATAGATTTAAATTTTCTGCTCAAACTTGGTCTATTTCGGGGTTCTGTGGACGTTTTGCACAGGAGAGCGTTTCCACAAAAAAAAATAGAATTTTTCGTCCAAAACGGAAACATTGATTTTTTAGGTCAAAATTGTATTTATTAGTGTTTTGGGGGGCTTTTTGCTCTGATGGCTGTTTCTACCCAAAAAAGTGGTGTTTTTCATCCAAACTCGACGCAATTGATTTTTGTTGTCAAAATTAGTCATTTTGGGCCTTGTGGTGGCATATTTCTCGGAAGATCGTTCTTGCACAAAAAAGCGGCGCTTTTAGTACCCAACAAAAGCAGTTTGATTTTCAGGTCAATCTTGGTCGTTTTCTACCTTTTTGGGCTGTTTTGCTCAGAGGGACATTCAGACCCAAAAATATGGCATTTTTCGTCCGAAACGGGCACGTTTGAGTTATCGAGTCAAAGTTGGTCTTTTTCGGCCTTTTCAGCGCATTTTGGTTGGAAAGTCGTTCCCAGCCAAAAAACTAGTATTTTTTGTCCGAAACGGACAGAGTTAAGTTTTCTGCTCAAACATTGATTATTTAGGAATTCTAAGACGTTCTGCACAGGAGGGCGTTTCCACCAGAAAAAATAGTATCTTTCGTCCGAAACGAAAACATTAATTTTTTAGGTCAAAATTGTATTTCTTTATGTTTTGGGGGGCGTTTTACTCTGATGGCCGTTTCTACGCAAAAAAATGATGTTTTTCATTCAAACTGGACGCAATTGATTTTTGTGGTCAAAATTAGTCATTTTGGGCCTTGTGGTGGCATATTTCTCGGAAGATCGTTCTCGCACGAAAAAGCGGCGCTTTGTGTACCCAACAGACGCAGTTTAATTTTCAGGTCAATCTTGGTCATTTTCGACCTTTTTGGGCTGTTTTGCTCAGAGGGACATTCCCAACCGAAAGTGTGGCGTTTTTCGTCCGAAACAGGCACAGTTGAGTTTTCGAGTCAAAGTTGGTGTTTTTCGGCCTTTTCAGCGCGCTTTGCTTTGGAAGCCGTTTCTGGCAAAAAAAAGTGGAATTTTTTGTCCGAAACGGATAGATTTAAATTTTCTGCTCAAACTTGGTCTATTTCGGGGTTCTGTGGACGTTTTGCACAGGAGAGCGTTTCCACCAAAAAAAAATAGAATTTTTCGTCCAAAACGGAAACATTGATTTTTTAGGTCAAAATTGTATTTCTTAGTGTTTTGGGGGGCTTTTTGCTCTGATGGCTGTTTCTACCCAAAAAAGTGGTGTTTTTCATCCAAACTCGACGCAATTGATTTTTGTTGTCAAAATTAGTCATTTTGGGCCTTGTGGGGGATTGTTTCTCGGAAGATCGTTCCTGCACGAAAAAGCGGCGCTTTTCGTACCAAACAGACGCAGTTTGATTTTGAGGTCAATCTTGGTCGTTTTCGACCATGTTGGGCCGTTTTTCTCAGAGGGACATTCCCAACCGAAACTGTGGCGTTTTTCGTCCGAAACGGGCACGGTTAAGTTTTCGAGTCAAAGTTGGTCTTTTTCGGCCTTTTCAGCGCATTTTGGTTGGAAAGCCGTTCCCAGCCAAAAAACTGGTATTTTTTGTCCGAAATGGACACAGTTAAGTTGTCAGCTAAAACATTGATTACTTGGGAATTCTAAGACGTTCTGCACAGGAGGGCGTTTCCACCAGAAAAAATAGTATCTTTCGTCCGAAACGAAAACATTAATTTTTTAGGTCAAAATTGTATTTCTTTATGTTTTGGGGGGCGTTTTACTCTGATGGCCGTTTCTACGCAAAAAAGTGATGTTTTTCATTCAAACTGGACGCAATTGATTTTTGTGGTCAAAATTAGTCATTTTGGGCCTTGTGGTGGCATATTTCTCGGAAGATCGTTCTCGCACGAAAAAGCGGCGCTTTGTGTACCCAACAGACGCAGTTTAATTTTCAGGTCAATCTTGGTCATTTTCGACCTTTTTGGGCTGTTTTGCTCAGAGGGACATTCCCAACCGAAAGTGTGGCGTTTTTCGTCCGAAACAGGCACAGTTGAGTTTTCGAGTCAAAGTTGGTGTTTTTCGGCCTTTTCAGCGCGCTTTGCTTTGGAAGCCGTTTCTGGCAAAAAAAGTGGAATTTTTTGTCCGAAACGGATAGATTTAAATTTTCTGCTCAAACTTGGTCTATTTCGGGGTTCTGTGGACGTTTTGCACAGGAGAGCGTTTCCACCAAAAAAAAATAGAATTTTTCGTCCAAAACGGAAACATTGATTTTTTAGGTCAAAATTGTATTTCTTAGTGTTTTGGGGGGCTTTTTGCTCTGATGGCTGTTTCTACCCAAAAAAGTGGTGTTTTTCATCCAAACTCGACGCAATTGATTTTTGTTGTCAAAATTAGTCATTTTGGGCCTTGTGGGGGATTGTTTCTCGGAAGATCGTTCCTGCACGAAAAAGCGGCGCTTTTCGTACCAAACAGACGCAGTTTGATTTTGAGGTCAATCTTGGTCGTTTTCGACTATGTTGGACCGTTTTTCTCAGAGGGACATTCCCAACCGAAACTGTGGCGTTTTTCGTCCGAAACGGGCACGGTTGAGTTTTCGAGTCAAAGTTGGTCTTTTTCGGCCTTTTCAGCGCATTTTGGTTGGAAAGCCGTTCCCAGCCAAAAAACTGGTATTTTTTGTCCGAAACGGACAGAGTTAAGTTTTCAGCTCAAACATTGATTATTTGGGAATTCTAAGACGTTCTGCACAGGAGGGCGTTTCGACCAGAAAAAATATTATCTTTCGTCCGAAACGAAAACATTAATTTTTTAGGTCAAAATTGTATTTCTTTATGTTTTGGGGGGCGTTTTACTCTGATGGCCGTTTCTACGCAAAAAAGTGATGTTTTTCATTCAAACTGGACGCAATTGATTTTTGTGGTCAAAATTAGTCATTTTGGGCCTTGTGGTGGAATATTTCTCGGAAGATCGTTCTCGCACGAAAAAGTGGCGCTTTGTGCACCCAACAGACGCAGTTTAATTTTCAGGTCAATCTTGGTCGTTTTCGACCATAGAGGGACATTCCCAACCGAAACTGTGGCGTTTTTCGTCCGAAACGGGCACAGTTGAGTTTTCGAGTCAAAGTTGGTGTTTTTCGGCCTTTTCAGCGCGCTTTGCTTTGGAAGCCGTTTCTCGCAAAAAAAGTGGAATTTTTTGTCCGAAACGGATAGATTTAAATTTTCTGCTCAAACTTGGTCTATTTCGGGGTTCTGTGGACGTTTTGCACAGGAGAGCGTTTCCACAAAAAAAAAATAGAATTTTTCGTCCAAAACGGAAACATTGATTTTTTAGGTCAAAATTGTATTTCTTAGTGTTTTGGGGGGCTTTTTGCTCTGATGGCTGTTTCTACCCAAAAAAGTGGTGTTTTTCATCCAAACTCGACGCAATTGATTTTTGTTGTCAAAATTAGTCATTTTGGGCCTTGTGGGGGATTGTTTCTCAGAAGATCGTTCCTGCACGAAAAAGCGGCGCTTTTCGTACCAAACAGACGCAGTTTGATTTTGAGGTCAATCTTGGTGGTTTTCGACCTTTTTGGGCTGTTTTGCTCAGAGGGACATTCAAACCAAAAAATATGGCATTTTTCGTCCGAAACGGGCACGGTTGAGTTATCGAGTCAAAGTTGGTCTTTTTCGGCCTTTTCACCGCATTTTGGTTGGAAAGTCGTTCCCAGCCAAAAAACTAGTATTTTTTGTCCGAAACGGACAGGGTTAAGTTTTCTGCTCAAACATTGATTATTTGGGAATTCTAAGACGTTCTGCACAGGAGGGCGTTTCCACCAGAAAAAATAGTATCTTTCGTCCGAAACGAAAACATTAATTTTTTAGGTCAAAATTGTATTTCTTTATGTTTTGGGGGGCGTTTTACTCTGATGGCCGTTTCTACGCAAAAAAGGGTTGCTTTTCATTCAAACTGGACGCAATTGATTTTTGTGGTCAAAATTAGTCATTTTGGGCCTTGTGGGAGATTGTTTCTCGGAAGATCGTTCCAGCACGAAAAAGCGGCGCTTTTCGTACCAAACTGACTCAATTTGATTTTCAGGTCAATCTTGGTCGTTTTCGACTATTTTGGGCCGTTTTGGTCCGAGGGACATTCCGAACAAAAAATGTGGCATTTTTCGTCCGAAACGGGCACAGTTGAGTTATCGAGTCAAAGTTGGTCTTTTTCGGCCTTTTCAGTGCATTTTGGTTGGAAAACTGTTCCCAGCCAAAAAACTGGTATTTTTTGTCCGAAACGGATAGAGTTAAGTTTTCTGCTCAAACATTGATTTTTTGGGAATTTTATGGACGTTCTGTACTGGAGGGTGTTTCCACCAGAAAAAATAGTATTTTTTGTCCGAAACAGAAACATTGATTTTTTAGGTCAAAATTGTATTTCTTTATGTTTTGGGGGGCGTTTTGCTCTGATGGCCGTTTCTACGCAAAAAAGTGATGTTTTTCATTCAAACTGGACGCAATTGATTTTTGTGGTCAAAATTAGTCATTTTGGGCCTTGTGGTGGCATATTTCTCGGAAGATCGTTCTCGCATGAAAAAGCGGCGCTTTCTGTACCCAACAGACGCAGTTTTATTTTCAGATCAATCATGGTCGTTTTCGACTATGTTGGGCCGTTTTTCTCAGAGGGACATTCCCAACCGAAACTGTGGCGTTTTTCGTCCGAAACGGGTACGGTTGAGTTTTCGAGTCAAAGTTGGTCTTTTTCGGCCTTTTCAGCGCATTTTGGTTGGAAAGCCGTTCCCAGCCAAACAACTGGTATTTTTTGTCCGAAACGGACAGAGTTAAGTTTTCAGCTCAAACATTGATTATTTGGGAATTCTAAGACGTTCTGCACAGGAGGGTGTTTCCACCAGAAAAAATATTATCTTTCGTCCGAAACGAAAACATTAATTTTTTAGGTCAAAATTGTATTTCTTTATGTTTTGGGGGGCGTTTTACTCCGATGGCCGTTTCTACGCAAAAAAGTGATGTTTTTCATTGAAACAGGACGCAATTGATTTTTGTGGTCAAAATTAGTCATTTCGGGCCTTGTGGTGGCATATTTCTCGGAAGATCGTTCTCGCACGAAAAAGCGGCGCTTTTTGTACCCAACAGACGCAGTTTAGTTTTCAGGTCAATCATGGTCGTTTTCGACCTTTTTGGGCTGTTTTTCTCAGAGGGACATTCCCAACCGAAACTGTGGCGTTTTTCGTCCGAAACGGGCACGGTTGAGTTTTCGAGTCAAAGTTGGTCTTTTTCGGCCTTTTCAGTGCATTTTTGTTGGAAAACCGTTCCCAGCCAAAAAACTGGTATTTTTTGTCCGAAACGGATAGAGTTAAGTTTTCTACTCAAACATTGATTATTTGGGAATTCTAAGACGTTCTGCACAGGAGGGCGTTTCCACCAGAAAAAATAGTATCTTTCGTCCGAAACGAAAACATTAATTTTTTAGGTCAAAATTGTATTTCTTTATGTTTTGGGGGCGTTTTACTCTGATGTCCGTTTCTACACAAAAAAGAGATGTTTTTCATTCAAACTGGACGCAATTGATTTTTGTGGTCAAAATTAGTCATTTTGGGCCTTGTGGTGGCATATTTCTCGGAAGATCGTTCTCGCATGAAAAAGCGGCGCTTTCTGTACCCAACAGACGCAGTTTTATTTTCAGATCAATCATGGTCGTTTTCGACTATGTTGGGCCGTTTTTCTCAGAGGGACATTCCCAACCGAAACTGTGGCGTTTTTCGTCCGAAATGGGCACGGTTGAGTTTTCGAGTCAAAGTTGGTCTTTTTCGGCCTTTTCAGCGCATTTTGGTTGGAAAGCCGTTCCCAGCCAAAAAACTGGTATTTTTTGTTCGAAACGGACAGAGTTAAGTTTTCAGCTCAAACATTGATTATTTGGGAATTCTAAGACGTTCTGCACAGGAGGGTGTTTCCACCAGAAAAATTATTATCTTTCGTCCGAAACGAAAACATTAATTTTTTAGGTCAAAATTGTATTTCTTTATGTTTTGGGGGGCGTTTTACTCTGATGGCCGTTTCTACGCAAAAAAGTGATGTTTTTCATTCAAACTGGACGCAATTGATTTTTGTGGTCAAAATTAGTCATTTTGGGCCTTGTGGTGGAATATTTCTCGGAAGATCGTTCTCGCACGAAAAAGTGGCGCTTTGTGCACCCAACAGACGCAGTTTAATTTTCAGGTCAATCTTGGTCGTTTTCGACCTTAGAGGGACATTCCCAACCGAAACTGTGGCGTTTTTCATCCGAAACGGGCACAGTTGAGTTTTCGAGTCAAAGTTGGTGTTTTTCGGCCTTTTCAGCGCGCTTTGCATTGGAAGCCGTTTCTGGCAAAAAAAGTGGAATTTTTTGTCCGAAACGGATAGATTTATATTTTCTGCTCAAACTTGGTCTATTTCGGGGTTCTGTGGACGTTTTGCACAGGAGAGCGTTTCCACAAAAAAAAAAAAGAATTTTTCGTCCAAAACGGAAACATTGATTTTTTAGGTCAAAATTGTATTTCTTAATGTTTTGGGGGGCTTTTTGCTCTGATGGCTGTTTCTACCCAAAAAAGTGGTGTTTTTCATCCAAACTCGACGCAATTGATTTTTGTTGTCAAAATTAGTCATTTTGGGCCTTGTGGGGGATTGTTTCTCAGAAGATCGTTCCTGCACGAAAAAGCGGCGCTTTTCGTACCAAACAGACGCAGTTTGATTTTGAGGTCAATCTTGGTGGTTTTCGACCTTTTTGGGCTGTTTTGCTCAGAGGGACATTCAAACCAAAAAATATGGCATTTTTCGTCCGAAACGGGCACGGTTGAGTTATCGAGTCAAAGTTGGTGTTTTTCGGCCTTCTTAGCACACTTCGCGTGGGAAGCCGTTTCTGGCAAAAAAAGTGGAATTTTTTGTCCGAAACGGATAGATTTAAATTTTCTGCTCAAACTTGGTCTATTTCGGGGTTCTGTGGACGTTTTGCACAGGAGAGCGTTTCCACCAAAAAAAATAGAATTTTTCGTCCGAAACGGAAACATTGATTTTTTAGGTCAAAATTGTATTTCTTAGTGTTTTGGGGGGCTTTTTGCTCTGATGGCTGTTTCTACCCAAAAAAGTGGTGTTTTTCATCCAAACTCCACGCAATTGATTTTTGTTGTCAAAATTAGTCATTTTGGGCCTTGTGGGGGATTGTTTCTCGGAAGATCGTTCCTGCACGAAAAAGCGGCGCTTTTCGTACCAGACAGACGCAGTTTGATTTTGAGGTCAATCTTGGTCGTTTTCGACTATTTTGGGCCGTTTTGGTCCGAGGGACATTCAGACCAAAAAATATGGCATTTTTCGTCCGAAACGGGCACGGTTGAGTTATCGAGTCAATGTTGGTCTTTTTCGGCCTTTTCAGCGCATTTTGGTTGGAAAGTCGTTCCCAGCAAAAAAACTAGTATTTTTTGTCCGAAACGGACAGAGTTAAGTTTTCTGCTCAAATATTGATTATTTCGGAATTCTAAGACGTTCTGCACAGGAGGGCGTTTCCACCACAAAAAATAGTATCTTTCGTCCGAAACGAAAACATTAATTTTTTAGGTCAAAATTGTATTTCTTTATGTTTTGGGGGGCGTTTTACTCTGATGGCCGTTTCTACGCAAAAAAGGGTTGCTTTTCATTCAAACTGGACGCAATTGATTTTTGTGGTCAAAATTAGTCATTTTGGGCCTTGTGGGGGATTGTTTCTCGGAAGATCGTTCCTGCACAAAAAAGCGGCGCTTTTCGTACCAAACTGACGCAATTTGATTTTCAGGTCAATCTTGGTCGTTTTCGACTATTTTGGCCCGTTTTGGTCCGAGGGACATTCCGAACAAAAAATGTGGCATTTTTCGTCCGAAACGGGCACAGTTGAGTTATCGAGTCAAAGTTGGTCTTTTTCGGCCTTTTCAGTGCATTTTTGTTGGAAAACCGTTCCCAGCCAAAAAACTGGTATTTTTTGTCCGAAACGGATAGAGTTAAGTTTTCTGCTCAAACATTGATTATTTGGGAATTCTAAGACGTTCTGCACAGGAGGGTGTTTCCACCAGAAAAAATAGTATTTTTTGTACCCAACAGACGCAGTTTAATTTTCAGGTCAATCTTGGTCGTTTTCGACCTTTTCGGGCTGTTTTTCTCAGAGGGACATTCCCAACCGAAACTGTGGCGTTTTACGTCCGAAACGGGCACAGTTGAGTTTTCGAGTCCAAGTTGGTTTTTTTCGGCCTTTTTGTCGCGCTTTGCTTAGGAAGCCGTTTCTGGCAAAAAATGTGGTATTTTTTGTCCGAAACGGACAGAGTTAAGTTTTCTGCTCAAACATTGATTATTTGGGAATTCTAAGACGTTCTGCACAGGAGGGCGTTTCCACCATAAAAAATAGTATTTTTCGTCCGAAACGAAAACATTAATTTTTTAGGTCAAAATTGTATTTCTATATATTTTGGGGGGCGTTTTACTCTGATGGCCGTTTCTACGCAAAAAAGTGATGTTTTTCATTCAAACTGGACGCAATTGATTTTTGTGGTCAAAATTAGTCATTTTGGGCCTTGTGGTGGCATATTTCTCGGAAGATCGTTCTCGCACGAAAAAGTGGCGTTTTGTGCACCCAACAGACGCAGTTTAATTTTCAGGTCAATCATGGTCGTTTTCGACCTTAGAGGGACATTCCCAACCGAAACTGTGGCGTTTTTCGTCCGAAACGGGCACAGTTGAGTTTTCGAGTCAAAGTTGGTTTTTTTCGGCCTTCTTAGCACACTTCGCGTGGGAAGCCGTTTCTGGCAAAAAAAGTGGAATTTTTTGTCCGAAACGGATAGATTTAAATTTTCTGCTCAAACTTGGTCTATGTCGGGGTTCTGTGGACGTTTTGCACAGGAGAGCGTTTCCACCAAAAAAAATAGAATTTTTCGTCCGAAACGGAAACATTGATTTTTTAGGTCAAAATTGTATTTCTTAGTGTTTTGGGGGGCTTTTTGCTCTGATGGCTGTTTCTACCCAAAAAAGTGGTGTTTTTCATCCAAACTCCACGCAATTGATTTTTGTTGTCAAAATTAGTCATTTTGGGCCTTGTGGGGGATTGTTTCTCGGAAGATCGTTCCTGCACGAAAAAGCGGCGCTTTTCGTACCAGACAGACGCAGTTTGATTTTGAGGTCAATCTTGGTCGTTTTCGACTATTTTGGGCCGTTTTGGTCCGAGGGACATTCAGACCAAAAAATATGGCATTTTCGTCCGAAACGGGCACGGTTGAGTTATCGAGTCAAAGTTGGTCTTTTTCGGCCTTTTCAGCGCATTTTGGTTGGAAAGTCGTTCCCAGCCAAAAAACTAGTATTTTTTGTCCAAAACGGACAGAGTTAAGTTTTCTGCTCAAACATTGATTATTTGGGAATTCTAAGACGTTCTGCACAGGAGGGCGTTTCCACCAGAAAAAATAGTATCTTTCGTCCGAAACGAAAACATTAATTTTTTAGGTCAAAATTGTATTTCTTTATATTTTGGGGGGCGTTTTACTTTGATGGCCGTTTCTACGCAAAAAAGTGATGTTTTTCATTCAAACTGGACGCAATTGATTTTTGTGGTCAAAATTAGTCATTTTGGGCCTTGTGGTGGCATATTTCTCGGAAGATCGTTCTCGCACGAAAAAGTGGCGCTTTGTGCACCCAACAGACGCCATTTAATTTTCAGGTCAATCTTGGTCGTTTTCGACCTTAGAGGGACATTCCCAACCGAAACTGTGGCGTTTTTCGTCCGAAACGGGCCCAGTTGAGTTTTCGAGTCAAAGTTGGTGTTTTTCGGCCTTCTTAGCACACTTTGCGTGGGAAGCCGTTTCTGGCAAAAAAAGTGGAATTTTTTGTCCGAAACGGATAGATTTAAATTTTCTGCTCAAACTTGGTCTATTTCGGGGTTCTGTGGACGTTTTAGACAGGAGAGAGTTTCCACCAAAAAAAATAGAATTTTTCGTCCAAAACGGAAACATTGATTTTTTAGGTCAAAATTGTATTTCTTAGTGTTTTGGGGGGCTTTTTGCTCTGATGGCTGTTTCTACCCAAAAAAGTGGTGTTTTTCATCCAAACTCGACGCAATTGATTTTTGTTGTCAAAATTAGTCATTTTGGGCCTTGTGGGGGATTGTTTCTCGGAAGATCGTTCCTGCACGAAAAAGCGGCGCTTTTCGTACCAAACAGACGCAGTTTGATTTTGAGGTCAATCTTGGTCGTTTTCGACTATTTTGGGCCGTTTTGGTCCGAGGGACATTCAGACCAAAAAATATGGCATTTTTCGTCCGAAACGGGCACGGTTGAGTTATCGAGTCAATGTTGGTCTTTTTCGGCCTTTTCAGCGCATTTTGGTTGGAAAGTCGTTCCCAGCAAAAAAACTAGTATTTTTTGTCCGAAACGGACAGAGTTAAGTTTTCTGCTCAAACATTGATTATTTGGGAATTCTAAGACGTTCTGCACAGGAGGGCGTTTCCACCACAAAAAATAGTATCTTTCGTCCGAAACGAAAACATTAATTTTTTAGGTCAAAATTGTATTTCTTTATGTTTTGGGGGGCGTTTTACTCTGATGGCCGTTTCTACGCAAAAAAGGGTTGCTTTTCATTCAAACTGGACGCAATTGATTTTTGTGGTCAAAATTAGTCATTTTGGGCCTTGTGGGGGATTGTTTCTCGGAAGATCGTTCCTGCACAAAAAAGCGGCGCTTTTCGTACCAAACTGACGCAATTTGATTTTCAGGTCAATCTTGGTCGTTTTCGACTATTTTGGCCCGTTTTGGTCCGAGGGACATTCCGAACAAAAAATGTGGCATTTTTCGTCCGAAACGGGCACAGTTGAGTTATCGAGTCAAAGTTGGTCTTTTTCGGCCTTTTCAGTGCATTTTTGTTGGAAAACCGTTCCCAGCCAAAAAACTGGTATTTTTTGTCCGAAACGGATAGAGTTAAGTTTTCTGCTCAAACATTGATTATTTGGGAATTCTAAGACGTTCTGCACAGGAGGGTGTTTCCACCAGAAAAAATAGTATTTTTTGTACCCAACAGACGCAGTTTAATTTTCAGGTCAATCTTGGTCGTTTTCGACCTTTTCGGGCTGTTTTTCTCAGAGGGACATTCCCAACCGAAACTGTGGCGTTTTACGTCCGAAACGGGCACAGTTGAGTTTTCGAGTCCAAGTTGGTTTTTTTCGGCCTTTTTGTCGCGCTTTGCTTAGGAAGCCGTTTCTGGCAAAAAATGTGGTATTTTTTGTCCGAAACGGACAGAGTTAAGTTTTCTGCTCAAACATTGATTATTTGGGAATTCTAAGACGTTCTGCACAGGAGGGCGTTTCCACCATAAAAAATAGTATTTTTCGTCCGAAACGAAAACATTAATTTTTTAGGTCAAAATTGTATTTCTATATATTTTGGGGGGCGTTTTACTCTGATGGCCGTTTCTACGCAAAAAAGTGATGTTTTTCATTCAAACTGGACGCAATTGATTTTTGTGGTCAAAATTAGTCATTTTGGGCCTTGTGGTGGCATATTTCTCGGAAGATCGTTCTCGCACGAAAAAGTGGCGTTTTGTGCACCCAACAGACGCAGTTTAATTTTCAGGTCAATCATGGTCGTTTTCGACCTTAGAGGGACATTCCCAACCGAAACTGTGGCGTTTTTCGTCCGAAACGGGCACAGTTGAGTTTTCGAGTCAAAGTTGGTTTTTTTCGGCCTTCTTAGCACACTTCGCGTGGGAAGCCGTTTCTGGCAAAAAAAGTGGAATTTTTTGTCCGAAACGGATAGATTTAAATTTTCTGCTCAAACTTGGTCTATTTCGGGGTTTTGTGGACGTTTTGCACAGGAGAGCGTTTCCACCAAAAAAAATAGAATTTTTCGTCCGAAACGGAAACATTGATTTTTTAGGTCAAAATTGTATTTCTTAGTGTTTTGGGGGGCTTTTTGCTCTGATGGCTATTTCTACCCAAAAAAGTGGTGTTTTTCATCCAAACTCCACGCAATTGATTTTTGTTGTCAAAATTAGTCATTTTGGGCCTTGTGGGGGATTGTTTCTCGGAAGATCGTTCCTGCACGAAAAAGCGGCGCTTTTCGTACCAGACAGACGCAGTTTGATTTTGAGGTCAATCTTGGTCGTTTTCGACTATTTTGGGCCGTTTTGGTCCGAGGGACATTCAGACCAAAAAATATGGCATTTTCGTCCGAAACGGGCACGGTTGAGTTATCGAGTCAAAGTTGGTCTTTTTCGGCCTTTTCAGCGCATTTTGGTTGGAAAGTCGTTCCCAGCCAAAAAACTAGTATTTTTTGTCCAAAACGGACAGAGTTAAGTTTTCTGCTCAAACATTGATTATTTGGGAATTCTAAGACGTTCTGCACAGGAGGGCGTTTCCACCAGAAAAAATAGTATCTTTCGTCCAAAACGAAAACATTAATTTTTTAGGTCAAAATTGTATTTCTTTATGTTTTGGGGGGCGTTTTACTCTGATGGCCGTTTCTACGCAAAAAAGTGATGTTTTTCATTCAAACTGGACGCAATTGATTTTTGTGGTCAAAATTAGTCATTTTGGGCCTTGTGGTGGCATATTTCTCGGAAGATCGTTCTCGCACGAAAAAGTGGCGCTTTGTGCACCCAACAGACGCCATTTAATTTTCAGGTCAATCTTGGTCGTTTTCGACCTTAGAGGGACATTCCCAACCGAAACTGTGGCGTTTTTCATCCGAAACGGGCCCAGTTGAGTTTTCGAGTCAAAGTTGGTGTTTTTCGGCCTTCTTAGCACACTTTGCGTGGGAAGCCGTTTCTGGCAAAAAAAGTGGAATTTTTTGTCCGAAACGGATAGATTTAAATTTTCTGCTCAAACTTGGTCTATTTCGGGGTTCTGTGGACGTTTTGCACAGGAGAGAGTTTCCACCAAAAAAAATAGAATTTTTCGTCCAAAACGGAAACATTGATTTTTTAGGTCAAAATTGTATTTCTTAGTGTTTTGGGGGGCTTTTTGCTCTGATGGCTGTTTCTACCCAAAAAAGTGGTGTTTTTCATCCAAACTCGACGCAATTGATTTTTGTTGTCAAAATTAGTCATTTTGGGCCTTGTGGGGGATTGTTTCTCGGAAGATCGTTCCTGCACGAAAAAGCGGCGCTTTTCGTACCAAACAGACGCAGTTTGATTTTGAGGTCAATCTTGGTCGTTTTCGACTATTTTGGGCCGTTTTGGTCCGAGGGACATTCAGACCAAAAAATATGGCATTTTTCGTCCGAAACGGGCACGGTTGAGTTATCGAGTCAATGTTGGTCTTTTTCGGCCTTTTCAGCGCATTTTGGTTGGAAAGTCGTTCCCAGCAAAAAAACTAGTATTTTTTGTCCGAAACGGACAGAGTTAAGTTTTCTGCTCAAACATTGATTATTTGGGAATTCTAAGACGTTCTGCACAGGAGGGCGTTTCCACCACAAAAAATAGTATCTTTCGTCCGAAACGAAAACATTAATTTTTTAGGTCAAAATTGTATTTCTTTATGTTTTGGGGGGCGTTTTACTCTGATGGCCGTTTCTACGCAAAAAAGGGTTGCTTTTCATTCAAACTGGACGCAATTGATTTTTGTGGTCAAAATTAGTCATTTTGGGCCTTGTGGGGGATTGTTTCTCGGAAGATCGTTCCTGCACAAAAAAGCGGCGCTTTTCGTACCAAACTGACGCAATTTGATTTTCAGGTCAATCTTGGTCGTTTTCGACTATTTTGGCCCGTTTTGGTCCGAGGGACATTCCGAACAAAAAATGTGGCATTTTTCGTCCGAAACGGGCACAGTTGAGTTATCGAGTCAAAGTTGGTCTTTTTCGGCCTTTTCAGTGCATTTTTGTTGGAAAACCGTTCCCAGCCAAAAAACTGGTATTTTTTGTCCGAAACGGATAGAGTTAAGTTTTCTGCTCAAACATTGATTATTTGGGAATTCTAAGACGTTCTGCACAGGAGGGTGTTTCCACCAGAAAAAATAGTATTTTTTGTACCCAACAGACGCAGTTTAATTTTCAGGTCAATCTTGGTCGTTTTCGACCTTTTCGGGCTGTTTTTCTCAGAGGGACATTCCCAACCGAAACTGTGGCGTTTTTCGTCCGAAACGGGCACAGTTGAGTTTTCGAGTCAAAGTTGGTTTTTTTGGGCCTTTTTGTCGCGCTTTGCTTGGGAAGCCGTTTCTGGCAAAAAATGTGGTATTTTTTGTCCGAAACGGACAGAGTTAAGTTTTCTGCTCAAACATTGATTATTTGGGAATTCTAAGACGTTCTGCACAGGAGGGCGTTTCCACCATAAAAAATAGTATTTTTCGTCCGAAACGAAAACATTAATTTTTTAGGTCAAAATTGTATTTCTATATATTTTGGGGGGCGTTTTACTCTGATGGCCGTTTCTACGCAAAAAAGTGATGTTTTTCATTCAAACTGGACGCAATTGATTTTTGTGGTCAAAATTAGTCATTTTGGGCCTTGTGGTGGCATATTTCTCGGAAGATCGTTCTCGCACGAAAAAGTGGCGTTTTGTGCACCCAACAGACGCAGTTTAATTTTCAGGTCAATCATGGTCGTTTTCGACCTTAGAGGGACATTCCCAACCGAAACTGTGGCGTTTTTCGTCCGAAACGGGCCCAGTTGAGTTTTCGAGTCAAAGTTGGTGTTTTTCGGCCTTCTTAGCACACTTTGCGTGGGAAGCCGTTTCTGGCAAAAAAAGTGGAATTTTTTGTCCGAAACGGATAGATTTAAATTTTCTGCTCAAACTTGGTCTATTTCGGGGTTCTGTGGACGTTTTAGACAGGAGAGAGTTTCCACCAAAAAAAATAGAATTTTTCGTCCAAAACGGAAACATTGATTTTTTAGGTCAAAATTGTATTTCTTAGTGTTTTGGGGGGCTTTTTGCTCTGATGGCTGTTTCTACCCAAAAAAGTGGTGTTTTTCATCCAAACTCGACGCAATTGATTTTTGTTGTCAAAATTAGTCATTTTGGGCCTTGTGGGGGATTGTTTCTCGGAAGATCGTTCCTGCACGAAAAAGCGGCGCTTTTCGTACCAAACAGACGCAGTTTGATTTTGAGGTCAATCTTGGTCGTTTTCGACTATTTTGGGCCGTTTTGGTCCGAGGGACATTCAGACCAAAAAATATGGCATTTTTCGTCCGAAACGGGCACGGTTGAGTTATCGAGTCAATGTTGGTCTTTTTCGGCCTTTTCAGCGCATTTTGGTTGGAAAGTCGTTCCCAGCAAAAAAACTAGTATTTTTTGTCCGAAACGGACAGAGTTAAGTTTTCTGCTCAAACATTGATTATTTGGGAATTCTAAGACGTTCTGCACAGGAGGGCGTTTCCACCACAAAAAATAGTATCTTTCGTCCGAAACGAAAACATTAATTTTTTAGGTCAAAATTGTATTTCTTTATGTTTTGGGGGGCGTTTTACTCTGATGGCCGTTTCTACGCAAAAAAGGGTTGCTTTTCATTCAAACTGGACGCAATTGATTTTTGTGGTCAAAATTAGTCATTTTGGGCCTTGTGGGGGATTGTTTCTCGGAAGATCGTTCCTGCACAAAAAAGCGGCGCTTTTCGTACCAAACTGACGCAATTTGATTTTCAGGTCAATCTTGGTCGTTTTCGACTATTTTGGCCCGTTTTGGTCCGAGGGACATTCCGAACAAAAAATGTGGCATTTTTCGTCCGAAACGGGCACAGTTGAGTTATCGAGTCAAAGTTGGTCTTTTTCGGCCTTTTCAGTGCATTTTTGTTGGAAAACCGTTCCCAGCCAAAAAACTGGTATTTTTTGTCCGAAACGGATAGAGTTAAGTTTTCTGCTCAAACATTGATTATTTGGGAATTCTAAGACGTTCTGCACAGGAGGGTGTTTCCACCAGAAAAAATAGTATTTTTTGTACCCAACAGACGCAGTTTAATTTTCAGGTCAATCTTGGTCGTTTTCGACCTTTTCGGGCTGTTTTTCTCAGAGGGACATTCCCAACCGAAACTGTGGCGTTTTACGTCCGAAACGGGCACAGTTGAGTTTTCGAGTCCAAGTTGGTTTTTTTTCGGCCTTTTTGTCGCGCTTTGCTTAGGAAGCCGTTTCTGGCAAAAAATGTGGTATTTTTTGTCCGAAACGGACAGAGTTAAGTTTTCTGCTCAAACATTGATTATTTGGGAATTCTAAGACGTTCTGCACAGGAGGGCGTTTCCACCATAAAAAATAGTATTTTTCGTCCGAAACGAAAACATTAATTTTTTAGGTCAAAATTGTATTTCTATATATTTTGGGGGGCGTTTTACTCTGATGGCCGTTTCTACGCAAAAAAGTGATGTTTTTCATTCAAACTGGACGCAATTGATTTTTGTGGTCAAAATTAGTCATTTTGGGCCTTGTGGTGGCATATTTCTCGGAAGATCGTTCTCGCACGAAAAAGTGGCGTTTTGTGCACCCAACAGACGCAGTTTAATTTTCAGGTCAATCATGGTCGTTTTCGACCTTAGAGGGACATTCCCAACCGAAACTGTGGCGTTTTTCGTCCGAAACGGGCACAGTTGAGTTTTCGAGTCAAAGTTGGTTTTTTTCGGCCTTCTTAGCACACTTCGCGTGGGAAGCCGTTTCTGGCAAAAAAAGTGGAATTTTTTGTCCGAAACGGATAGATTTAAATTTTCTGCTCAAACTTGGTCTATTTCGGGGTTTTGTGGACGTTTTGCACAGGAGAGCGTTTCCACCAAAAAAAATAGAATTTTTCGTCCGAAACGGAAACATTGATTTTTTAGGTCAAAATTGTATTTCTTAGTGTTTTGGGGGGCTTTTTGCTCTGATGGCTATTTCTACCCAAAAAAGTGGTGTTTTTCATCCAAACTCCACGCAATTGATTTTTGTTGTCAAAATTAGTCATTTTGGGCCTTGTGGGGGATTGTTTCTCGGAAGATCGTTCCTGCACGAAAAAGCGGCGCTTTTCGTACCAGACAGACGCAGTTTGATTTTGAGGTCAATCTTGGTCGTTTTCGACTATTTTGGGCCGTTTTGGTCCGAGGGACATTCAGACCAAAAAATATGGCATTTTCGTCCGAAACGGGCACGGTTGAGTTATCGAGTCAAAGTTGGTCTTTTTCGGCCTTTTCAGCGCATTTTGGTTGGAAAGTCGTTCCCAGCCAAAAAACTAGTATTTTTTGTCCAAAACGGACAGAGTTAAGTTTTCTGCTCAAACATTGATTATTTGGGAATTCTAAGACGTTCTGCACAGGAGGGCGTTTCCACCAGAAAAAATAGTATCTTTCGTCCAAAACGAAAACATTAATTTTTTAGGTCAAAATTGTATTTCTTTATGTTTTGGGGGGCGTTTTACTCTGATGGCCGTTTCTACGCAAAAAAGTGATGTTTTTCATTCAAACTGGACGCAATTGATTTTTGTGGTCAAAATTAGTCATTTTGGGCCTTGTGGTGGCATATTTCTCGGAAGATCGTTCTCGCACGAAAAAGTGGCGCTTTGTGCACCCAACAGACGCCATTTAATTTTCAGGTCAATCTTGGTCGTTTTCGACCTTAGAGGGACATTCCCAACCGAAACTGTGGCGTTTTTCATCCGAAACGGGCCCAGTTGAGTTTTCGAGTCAAAGTTGGTGTTTTTCGGCCTTCTTAGCACACTTTGCGTGGGAAGCCGTTTCTGGCAAAAAAAGTGG
Organism: Eucommia ulmoides; assembly: GCA_016647705.1. Lineage (NCBI taxonomy): Eukaryota > Viridiplantae > Streptophyta > Magnoliopsida > Garryales > Eucommiaceae > Eucommia > Eucommia ulmoides. The sequence goes on along the minus strand of JAENRU010000317.1, from coordinate 31,844 downwards.
AATTTTTTGTCCGAAACGGATAGATTTAAATTTTCTGCTCAAACTTGGTCTATTTCGGGGTTCTGTGGACGTTTTGCACAGGAGAGAGTTTCCACCAAAAAAAATAGAATTTTTCGTCCAAAACGGAAACATTGATTTTTTAGGTCAAAATTGTATTTCTTAGTGTTTTGGGGGGCTTTTTGCTCTGATGGCTGTTTCTACCCCAAAAAGTGGTGTTTTTCATCCAAACTCGACGCAATTGATTTTTGTTGTCAAAATTAGTCATTTTGGGCCTTGTGGGGGATTGTTTCTCGGAAGATCGTTCCTGCACGAAAAAGCGGCGCTTTTCGTACCAAACAGACGCAGTTTGATTTTGAGGTCAATCTTGGTCGTTTTCGACTATTTTGGGCCGTTTTGGTCCGAGGGACATTCAGACCAAAAAATATGGCATTTTTCGTCCGAAACGGGCACGGTTGAGTTATCGAGTCAATGTTGGTCTTTTTCGGCCTTTTCAGCGCATTTTGGTTGGAAAGTCGTTCCCAGCAAAAAAACTAGTATTTTTTGTCCGAAACGGACAGAGTTAAGTTTTCTGCTCAAACATTGATTATTTGGGAATTCTAAGACGTTCTGCACAGGAGGGCGTTTCCACCACAAAAAATAGTATCTTTCGTCCGAAACGAAAACATTAATTTTTTAGGTCAAAATTGTATTTCTTTATGTTTTGGGGGGCGTTTTACTCTGATGGCCGTTTCTACGCAAAAAAGGGTTGCTTTTCATTCAAACTGGACGCAATTGATTTTTGTGGTCAAAATTAGTCATTTTGGGCCTTGTGGGGGATTGTTTCTCGGAAGATCGTTCCTGCACAAAAAAGCGGCGCTTTTCGTACCAAACTGACGCAATTTGATTTTCAGGTCAATCTTGGTCGTTTTCGACTATTTTGGCCCGTTTTGGTCCGAGGGACATTCCGAACAAAAAATGTGGCATTTTTCGTCCGAAACGGGCACAGTTGAGTTATCGAGTCAAAGTTGGTCTTTTTCGGCCTTTTCAGTGCATTTTTGTTGGAAAACCGTTCCCAGCCAAAAAACTGGTATTTTTTGTCCGAAACGGATAGAGTTAAGTTTTCTGCTCAAACATTGATTATTTGGGAATTCTAAGACGTTCTGCACAGGAGGGTGTTTCCACCAGAAAAAATAGTATTTTTTGTACCCAACAGACGCAGTTTAATTTTCAGGTCAATCTTGGTCGTTTTCGACCTTTTCGGGCTGTTTTTCTCAGAGGGACATTCCCAACCGAAACTGTGGCGTTTTTCGTCCGAAACGGGCACAGTTGAGTTTTCGAGTCAAAGTTGGTTTTTTTGGGCCTTTTTGTCGCGCTTTGCTTGGGAAGCCGTTTCTGGCAAAAAATGTGGTATTTTTTGTCCGAAACGGACAGAGTTAAGTTTTCTGCTCAAACATTGATTATTTGGGAATTCTAAGACGTTCTGCACAGGAGGGCGTTTCCACCATAAAAAATAGTATTTTTCGTCCGAAACGAAAACATTAATTTTTTAGGTCAAAATTGTATTTCTATATATTTTGGGGGGCGTTTTACTCTGATGGCCGTTTCTACGCAAAAAAGTGATGTTTTTCATTCAAACTGGACGCAATTGATTTTTGTGGTCAAAATTAGTCATTTTGGGCCTTGTGGTGGCATATTTCTCGGAAGATCGTTCTCGCACGAAAAAGTGGCGTTTTGTGCACCCAACAGACGCAGTTTAATTTTCAGGTCAATCATGGTCGTTTTCGACCTTAGAGGGACATTCCCAACCGAAACTGTGGCGTTTTTCGTCCGAAACGGGCCCAGTTGAGTTTTCGAGTCAAAGTTGGTGTTTTTCGGCCTTCTTAGCACACTTTGCGTGGGAAGCCGTTTCTGGCAAAAAAAGTGGAATTTTTTGTCCGAAACGGATAGATTTAAATTTTCTGCTCAAACTTGGTCTATTTCGGGGTTCTGTGGACGTTTTGCACAGGAGAGCGTTTCCACCAAAAAAAATAGAATTTTTCGTCCAAAACGGAAACATTGATTTTTTAGGTCAAAATTGTATTTCTTAGTGTTTTGGGGGGATTTTTGCTCTGATGGCTGTTTCTACCCAAAAAAGTGGTGTTTTTCATCCAAACTCGACGCAATTGATTTTTGTTGTCAAAATTAGTCATTTTGGGCCTTGTGGGGGATTGTTTCTCAGAAGATCGTTCCTGCACGAAAAAGCGGCGCTTTTCGTACCACACAGACGCAGTTTGATTTTGAGGTCAATCTTGGTGGTTTTCGACCTTTTTGGGCTGTTTTGCTTAGAGGGACATTCAAACCAAAAAATATGGCATTTTTCGTCCGAAACGGGCACGGTTGAGTTATCGAGTCAAAGTTGGTCTTTTTCGGCCTTTTCACCGCATTTTGGTTGGAAAGTCGTTCCCAGCCAAAAAACTAGTATTTTTTGTCCGAAACGGACAGAGTTAAGTTTTCTTCTCAAACATTGATTATTTGGGAATTCTAAGACGTTCTGCACAGGAGGGCGTTTCCACCAGAAAAAATAGTATCTTTCGTCCGAAACGAAAACATTAATTTTTTAGGTCAAAATTGTATTTCTTTATGTTTTGGGGGGCGTTTTACTCTGATGGCCGTTTCTACGCAAAAAAGTGATGTTTTTCATTCAAACTGGACGCAATTGATTTTTGTGGTCAAAATTAGTCATTTTGGGCCTTGTGGTGGCATATTTCTCGGAAGATCGTTCTCGCACGAAAAAGCGGCGCTTTGTGTACCCAACAGACGCAGTTTAATTTTCAGGTCAATCTTGGTCGTTTTTGACCTTTTTGGGCTGTTTTGCTCAGAGGGACATTCCCAACCGAAACTGTGGCGTTTTTCGTCCGAAACGGGCACAGTTGAGTTTTCGAGTCAAAGTTGGTATTTTTCGGCCTTTTTGTCGCGCTTTGCTTGGGAAGCCGTTCCTGGCAAAAAATGTGGTATTTTTTGTCCGAAACGGACAGAGTTAAGTTTTCTGCTCAAACATTGATTATTTGGGAATTCTAAGACGTTCTGCACAGGAGGGCGTTTCCACCAGAAAAAATAGTATCTTTCGTCCGAAACGAAAACATTAATTTTTTAGGTCAAAATTGTATTTCTTTATGTTTTGGGGGGCGTTTTACTCTGATGGCCGTTTCTACGCAAAAAAGGGTTGCTTTTCATTCAAACTGGACGCAATTGATTTTTATGGTCAAAATTAGTCATTTTGGGCCTTGTGGGGGATTGTTTCTCGGAAGATCGTTCCTGCACGAAAAAGCGGCGCTTTTCGTACAAAACTGACGCAATTTGATTTTCAGGTCAATCTTGGTCGTTTTCGACTATTTTGGCCCGTTTTGGTCCGAGGGACATTCCGAACAAAAAATGTGGCATTTTTCGTCCGAAACGGGCACAGTTGAGTTATCGAGTCAAAGTTGGTCTTTTTCGGCCTTTTCAGTGCATTTTTGTTGGAAAACCGTTCCCAGCCAAAAAAACTGGTATTTTTTGTCCGAAACGGATAGAGTTAAGTTTTCTGCTCAAACATTGATTTTTTGGGAATTTTATGGACGTTCTGCACTGGAGGGTGTTTCCACCAGAAAAAATAGTATATTTTGTCCGAAACAGAAACATTGATTTTTTAGGTCAAAATTGTATTTCTTTATGTTTTGGGGGCGTTTTACTCTGATGTCCGTTTCTACACAAAAAAGTGATGTTTTTCATTTAAACTGGACGCAATTGATTTTTGTGGTCAAAATTAGTCATTTTGGGCCTTGTGGTGGCATATTTCTCGGAAGATCGTTCTCGCATGAAAAAGCGGCGCTTTCTGTACCCAACAGACGCAGTTTTATTTTCAGATCAATCATGGTCGATTTCGACTATGTTGGGCCGTTTTTCTCAGAGGGACATTCCCAACCGAAACTGTGGCGTTTTTCGTCCGAAACGGGCACGGTTGAGTTTTCGAGTCAAAGTTGGTCTTTTTCGGCCTTTTCAGCGCATTTTGGTTGGAAAGCCGTTCCCAGCCAAAAACTGGTATTTTTTGTCCGAAACGGACAGAGTTAAGTTTTCAGCTCAAACATTGATTATTTGGGAATTCTAAGACGTTCTGCACAGGAGGGTGTTTCCACCAGAAAAAATATTATCTTTCGTCCGAAACGAAAACATTAATTTTTTAGGTCAAAATTGTATTTCTTTATGTTTTGGGGGGCGTTTTACTCTGATGGCCGTTTCTACGCAAAAAAGTGATGTTTTTCATTCAAACTGGACGCAATTGATTTTTGTGGTCAAAATTAGTCATTTTGGGCCTTGTGGTGGCATATTTCTCGGAAGATCGTTCTCGCACGAAAAAGTGGCGCTTTGTGCACCCAACAGACGCCGTTTAATTTTCAGGTCAATCTTGGTCGTTTTCGACCTTAGAGGGACATTCCCAACCGAAACTGTGGCGTTTTTCGTCCGAAACGGGCCCAGTTGAGTTTTCGAGTCAAAGTTGGTGTTTTTCGGCCTTCTTAGCACACTTTGCGTGGGAAGCCGTTTCTGGCAAAAAAAGTGGAATTTTTTGTCCGAAACGGATAGATTTAAATTTTCTGCTCAAACTTGGTCTATTTCGGGGTTCTGTGGACGTTTTGCACAGGAGAGCGTTTCCACCAAAAAAAATAGAATTTTTCGTCCAAAACGGAAACATTGATTTTTTAGGTCAAAATTGTATTTCTTAGTGTTTTGGGGGGCTTTTTGCTCTGATGGCTGTTTCTACCAAAAAAAGTGGTGTTTTTCATCCAAACTCGACGCAATTGATTTTTGTTGTCAAAATTAGTCATTTTGGGCCTTGTGGGGGATTGTTTCTCGGAAGATCGTTCCTGCACGTAAAAGCGGCGCTTTTCGTACCAAACTGACGCAATTTGATTTTCAGGTCAATCTTGGTCGTTTTCGACTATTTTGGCCCGTTTTGGTCCGAGGGACATTCCGAACAAAAAATGTGGCATTTTTCGTCCGAAACGGGCACAGTTGAGTTATCAAGTCAAAGTTGGTCTTTTTCGGCCTTTTCAGTGCATTTTGGTTGGAAAGTCGTTCCCAGCAAAAAAAACTAGTATTTTTTGTCCGAAACGGACAGAGTTAAGTTTTCTGCTCAAACATTGATTATTTGGGAATTCTACGACGTTCTGCACAGGAGGGCGTTTCCACCAGAAAAAATAGTATCTTTCGTCCGAAACGAAAACATTAATTTTTTAGGTCAAAATTGTATTTCTTTATGTTTTGGGAGGCGTTTTACTCTGATGGCCGTTTCTACGCAAAAAAGGGTTGCTTTTCATTCAAACTGGACGCAATTGATTTTTGTCGTCAAAATTAGTCATTTTGGGCCTTGTGGGGGATTGTTTCTCGGAAGATCGTTCCTGCATGAAAAAGCGGCGCTTTTCGTACCAAACTGACGCAATTTGATTTTCAGGTCAATCTTGGTCGTTTTCGACTATTTTGGCCCGTTTTGGTCCGAGGGACATTCCGAACAAAAAATGTGGCATTTTTTGTCCGAAACGGGCACAGTTGAGTTATCGAGTCAAAGTTGGTCTTTTTCGGCCTTTTCAGTGCATGTTGGTTGGAAAACCGTTCCCAGCCAAAAAACTGGTATTTTTTGTCCGAAACGGATAGAGTTAAGTTTTCTGCTCAAACATTGATTTTTTGGGATTTTATGGACGTTCTGCACTGGAGGGTGTTTCCACCAGAAAAAATAGTATATTTTGTCTGAAACGGAAACATTGATTTTTTAGGTCAAAATTGTATTTCTTTATGTTTTGGGGGGCGTTTTACTCTGATGGCCGTTTCTACGCAAAAAAGTGATGTTTTTCATTCAAACTGGACGCAATTGATTTTTGTGGTCAAAATTAGTCATTTTGGGCCTTGTGGTGGCATATTTCTCGGAAGATCGTTCTCGCACGAAAAAGCGGCGCTTTTTGTACCCAACAGACGCAGTTTAATTTTCAGATCTATCGTGGTCGTTTTCGACCTTTTTGGGCTGTTTTTCTCAGAGGGACATTCCCAACCGAAACTGTGGCGTTTTTCGTCCGAAACGGGCACAGTTGAGTTTTCGAGTCAAAGTTGGTTTTTTTGGGCCTTTTTGTCGCGCTTTGCTTGGGAAGCCGTTTCTGGCAAAAAATGTGGTTTTTTTGTCCGAAACGGACAGAGTTAAGTTTTCAGCTCAAACATTGATTATTTGGGAATTCTAAGACGTTCTGCACAGGAGGGCGTTTCCACTAGAAAAAATATTATCTTTCGTCCGAAACGAAAACATTAATTTTTTAGGTCAAAATTGTATTTCTTTATGTTTTGGGGGGCGTTTTACTCTGATGGCCGTTTCTACGCAAAAAAGTGATGTTTTTCATTGAAACTGGACGCAATTGATTTTTGTGGTCAAAATTAGTCATTTTGGGCTGTTTTTCTCAGAGGGACATTCCCAACCGAAACTGTGGCGTTTTTTGTCCGAAACGGGCACAGTTGAGTTTTCGAGTCAAAGTTGGTTTTTTTCGGCCTTTTTGTCGCGCTTTGCTTGGGAAGCCGTTCCCAGCCAAAAATGTGGTTTTTTTGTCCGAAACGGACAGAGTTAAGTTTTCAGCTCAAACATTGATTATTTGGGAATTCTAAGACGTTCTGCACAGGAGGGCGTTTCCACCAGAAAAAATAGTATTTTTCGTCCGGAACGAAAACATTAATTTTTTAGGTCAAAATTGTATTTCTATATATTTTGGGGGGCGTTTTACTCTGATGGCCGTTTCTACGCAAAAAACTGATGTTTTTCATTCAAACTGGACGCAATTGATTTTTGTGGTCAAAATTAGTCATTTTGGGCCTTGTGGTGGCATATTTCTCGGAAGATCGTTCTCGCACGACAAAGTAGCGCTTTCTGCACCCAACAGACGCTGTTTAATTTTCAGGTCAATCTTGGTCGTTTTCGACCTTAGAGGGACATTCCCAACCGAAACTGTGGCGTTTTTCGTCCGAAACGGGCACAGTTGAGTTTTCGAGTCAAAGTTGGTGTTTTTCGGCCTTCTTAGCACACTTTGCGTGGGAAGCCGTTTCTGGCAAAAAAAGTGGAATTTTTTGTCCGAAACGGATAGATTTAAATTTTCTGCTCAAACTTGGTCTATTTCGGGGTTCTGTGGACGTTTTGCACAGGAGAGCGTTTCCACCAAAAAAAATAGAATTTTTCGTCCAAAACGGAAACATTGATTTTTTAGGTCAAAATTGTATTTCTTAGTGTTTTGGGGGGCTTTTTGCTCTCATGGCCGTTTCTACGCAAAAAAGGGTTGCTTTTCATTCAAACTGGACGCAATTGATTTTTGTGGTCAAAATTAGTCATTTTGGGCCTTGTGGGGGATTGTTTCTCGGAAGATCGTTCCTGCACAAAAAAGCGGCCTTTTGGGCTGTTTTGCTCAGAGGGACATTCAAACCAAAAAATATGGCATTTTTCATCCGAAACGGGCACGGTTGAGTTATCGAGTCAAAGTTGGTCTTTTTCGGCCTTTTCAGTGCATTTTTGTTGGAAAACCGTTCCCAGCCAAAAAACTGGTATTTTTTGTCCGAAACGGATAGAGTTAAGTTTTCTGCTCAAACATTGATTATTTGGGAATTCTAAGACGTTCTGCACAGGAGGGCGTTTCCACCAGAAAAAATAGTATCTTTCGTCCGAAACGAAAACATTAATTTTTTAGGTCAAAATTGTATTTCTTTATGTTTTGGGGGGCGTTTTACTCTGATGGCCGTTTCTACGCAAAAAAGTGATGTTTTTCATTGAAACTGGACGCAATTGATTTTTGTGGTCAAAATTAGTCATTTTGGGCTGTTTTTCTCAGAGGGACATTCCCAACCGAAACTGTGGCGTTTTTCGTCCGAAACGGGCACAGTTGAGTTTTCGAGTCAAAGTTGGTTTTTTTCGGCCTTTTTGTCGCGCTTTGCTTGGGAAGCCGTTCCCAGCCAAAAATGTGGTTTTTTTGTCCGAAACGGACAGAGTTAAGTTTTCAGCTCAAACATTGATTATTTGGGAATTCTAAGACGTTCTGCACAGGAGGGCGTTTCCACCAGAAAAAATAGTATTTTTCGTCCGGAACGAAAACATTAATTTTTTAGGTCAAAATTGTATTTCTATATATTTTGGGGGGCGTTTTACTCTAATGGCCGTTTCTACGCAAAAAACTGATGTTTTTCATTCAAACTGGACGCAATTGATTTTTGTGGTCAAAATTAGTCATTTTGGGCCTTGTGGTGGCATATTTCTCGGAAGATCGTTCTCGCACGACAAAGTAGCGCTTTGTGCACCCAACAGACGCTGTTTAATTTTCAGGTCAATCTTGGTCGTTTTCGACCTTAGAGGGACATTCCCAACCGAAACTGTGGCGTTTTTCGTCCGAAACGGGCACAGTTGAGTTTTCGAGTCAAAGTTGGTGTTTTTCGGCCTTCTTAGCACACTTTGCGTGGGAAGCCGTTTCTGGCAAAAAAAGTGGAATTTTTTGTCCGAAACGGATAGATTTAAATTTTCTGCTCAAACTTGGTCTATTTCGGGGTTCTGTGGACGTTTTGCACAGGAGAGCGTTTCCACCAAAAAAAATAGAATTTTTCGTCCAAAACGGAAACATTGATTTTTTAGGTCAAAATTGTATTTCTTAGTGTTTTGGGGGGCTTTTTGCTCTCATGGCCGTTTCTACGCAAAAAAGGGTTGCTTTTCATTCAAACTGGACGCAATTGATTTTTGTGGTCAAAATTAGTCATTTTGGGCCTTGTGGGGGATTGTTTCTCGGAAGATCGTTCCTGCACAAAAAAGCGGCCTTTTGGGCTGTTTTGCTAAGAGGGACATTCAAACCAAAAAATATGGCATTTTTCATCCGAAACGGGCACGGTTGAGTTATCGAGTCAAAGTTGGTCTTTTTCGGCCTTTTCAGTGCATTTTTGTTGGAAAACCGTTCCCAGCCAAAAAACTGGTATTTTTTGTCCGAAACGGATAGAGTTAAGTTTTCTGCTCAAACATTGATTATTTGGGAATTCTAAGACGTTCTGCACAGGAGGGCGTTTCCACCAGAAAAAATAGTATCTTTCGTCCGAAACGAAAACATTAATTTTTTAGGTCAAAATTGTATTTCTTTATGTTTTGGGGGGCGTTTTACTCTGATGGCCGTTTCTACGCAAAAAAGTGATGTTTTTCATTCAAACTGGACGCAATTGATTTTTGTGGTCAAAATTAGTCATTTTGGGCCTTGTGGTGGCATATTTCTCGGAAGATCGTTCTCGCACGAAAAAGCGGCGCTTTGTGTACCCAACAGACGCAGTTTAATTTTCAGGTCAATCTTGGTCGTTTTCGACCTTTTTGGGCTGTTTTGCTCAGAGGGACATTCCCAACCGAAACTGTGGCGTTTTTCGTCCGAAACGGGCACAGTTGAGTTTTCGAGTCAAAGTTGGTTTTTTTCGGCCTTTTTGTCGCGCTTTGCTTGGGAAGCCGTTTCTGGCAAAAAATGTGGTATTTTTTGTCCGAAACGGACAGAGTTAAGTTTTCTGCTCAAACAATGATTATTTGGGAATTCTAAGACGTTCTGCACAGGAGGGCGTTTCCACCATAAAAAATAGTATTTTTCGTCCGAAACGAAAACATTAATTTTTTAGGTCAAAATTGTATTTCTATATATTTTGGGGGGCGTTTTACTCTGATGGCCGTTTCTACGCAAAAAAGTGATATTTTTCATTCAAACTGGACGAAATTGATTTTTGTGGTCAAAATTAGTCATTTTGGGCCTTGTGGTGGCATATTTCTCGGAAGATCGTTCTCGCACGAAAAAGTGGCGCTTTGTGCACCCAACAGACGCAGTTTAATTTTTAGGTCAATCTTGGTCGTTTTCGACCTTAGAGGGACATTCCCAACCGAAACTGTGGCGTTTTTCGTCCGAAACGGGCACAGTTGAGTTTTCGAGTCAAAGTTGGTGTTTTTCGGCCTTCTTAGCACACTTTGCGTGGGAAGCCGTTTCTGGCAAAAAAAGTGTAATTTTTCGTCCGAAACGGATAGATTTAAATTTTCTGCTCAAACTTGGTCTATTTCGGGGTTCTGTGGACGTTTTGCACAGGAGACCGTTTCCACAAAAAAAAATAGAATTTTTCGTCCCAAACGGAAACATTGATTTTTTAGGTCAAAATTGTATTTCTTAGTGTTTTGGGGGGCTTTTTGCTCTGATGGCTGTTTCTACCCAAAAAAGTGGTGTTTTTCATCCAAACTCGAAGCAATTGATTTTTGTTGTCAAAATTAGTCATTTTGGGCCTTGTGGGGGATTGTTTCTCGGAAGATCGTTCCTGCACGAAAAAGCGGCGCTTTTCGTACCAAACTGACGCAGTTTGATTTTCAGGTCAATCTTGGTCGTTTTCGACTATTTTGGGCCGTTTTGGTCCGAGGGACATTCAGACCAAAAAATATGGCATTTTTCGTCCGAAACGGGCACGGTTGAGTTATCGAGTCAATGTTGGTCTTTTTCGGCCTTTTCAGCGCATTTTGGTTGGAAAGTCATTCCCAGCAAAAAAACTAGTATTTTTTGTCCGAAACGGACAGAGTTAAGTTTTCTGCTCAAACATTGATTATTTGTGAATTCTAAGACGTTCTGCACAGGAGGGCGTTTCCACCAGAAAAAATAGTATCTTTCGTCCGAAACGAAAACATTAATTTTTTAGGTCAAAATTGTATTTCTTTATGTTTTGGGGGGCGTTTTACTCTGATGGCCGTTTCTACGCAAAAAAGGGTTGCTTTTCATTCAAACTGGACGCAATTGATTTTTGTGGTCAAAATTAGTCATTTTGGGCCTTGTGGGGGATTGTTTCTCGGAAGATCGTTCCTGCACAAAAAAGCGGCGCTTTTCGTACCAAACTGACGCAATTTGATTTTCAGGTCAATCTTGGTCGTTTTCGACTATTTTGGCCGGTTTTGGTGCGAGGGACATTCCGAACAAAAAATGAGGCATTTTTCGTCCGAAACGGGCACAGTTGAGTTATCGAGTCAATGTTGGTCTTTTTCGGCCTTTTCAGCGCATTTTGGTTGGAAAGTCGTTCCCAGCAAAAAAACTAGTATTTTTTGTCCGAAACGGACAGAGTTAAGTTTTCTGCTCAAACATTGATTATTTGGGAATTCTAAGACGTTCTGCACAGGAGGGCGTTTCCACCAGAAAAAATAGTATCTTTCGTCCGAAACGAAAACATTAATTTTTTAGGTCAAAATTGTATTTCTTTATGTTTTGGGGGGCGTTTTACTCTGATGGCCGTTTCTACGCAAAAAAGGGTTGCTTTTCATTCAAACTGGACGCAATTGATTTTTGTGGTCAAAATTAGTCATTTTGGGCCTTGTGGGGGATTGTTTCTCGGAAGATCGTTCCTGCACAAAAAAGCGGCGCTTTTCGTACCAAACTGACGCAATTTGATTTTCAGGTCAATCTTGGTCGTTTTCGACTATTTTGGCCGGTTTTGGTGCGAGGGACATTCCGAACAAAAAATGTGGCATTTTTCGTCCGAAACGGGCACAGTTGAGTTATCGAGTCAAACTTGGTCTTTTTCGGCCTTTTCAGTGCATTTTGGTTGGAAAACCGTTCCCAGCCAAAAAACTGGTATTTTTTGTCCGAAACGGATAGAGTTAAGTTTTCTGCTCAAACATTGATTTTTTGGGATTTTATGGACGTTCTGCACTGGAGGGTGTTTCCACCAGAAAAAATAGTATATTTTGTCTGAAACGGAAACATTGATTTTTTAGGTCAAAATTGTATTTCTTTATGTTTTGGGGGGCGTTTTACTCTGATGGCCGTTTCTACGCAAAAAAGTGATGTTTTTCATTGAAACTGGACGCAATTGATTTTTGTGGTCAAAATTAGTCATTTTGGGCCTTGTGGTGGCATATTTCTCGGAAGATCGTTCTCGCAAGAAAAAGCGGCGCTTTCTGTACCCAACAGACGCAGTTTTATTTTCAGATCAATCATGGTCATTTTCGACTATGTTGGGCCGTTTTTCTCAGAGGGACATCCCCAACCGAAACTGTGGCGTTTTTCGTCCGAAACGGGCACGGTTGAGTTTTCGAGTCAAAGTTGGTCTTTTTCGGCCTTTTCAGCGCATTTTGGTTGGAAAGCCGTTCCCAGCCAAAAACTGGTATTTTTTGTCCGAAACGGACAGAGTTAAGTTTTCAGCTCAAACATTGATTATTTGGGAATTCTAAGACGTTCTGCACAGGAGGGCGTTTCCACCAGAAAAAATATTATCTTTCGTCCGAAACGAAAACATTAATTTTTTAGGTCAAAATTGTATTTCTTTATGTTTTGGGGGGCGTTTTATTCTGATGGCCGTTTCTACGCAAAAAAGTGATGTTTTTCATTCAAACTGGACGCAATTGATATTTGTGGTCAAAATTAGTCATTTTGGGCCTTGTGGTGGCTATTTCTCGGAAGATCGTTCTCGCACGAAAAAGTGGCGCTTTGTGCACCCAACAGACGACATTCAATTTTCAGGTCAATCTTGGTCGTTTTCGACCTTAGAGGGACATTCCCAACCGAAACTGTGGCGTTTTTCGTCCGAAACGGGCACAGTTGAGTTTTCGAGTCAAAGTTGGTGTTTTTCGGCCTTCTTAGCACACTTTGCGTGGGAAGCCGTTTCTGGCAAAAAAAGTGGAATTTTTTGTCCGAAACGGATAGATTTAAATTTTCTGCTCAAACTTGGTCTATTTCGGGGTTCTGTGGACGTTTTGCACAGGAGAGCGTTTCCACAAAAAAAAATAGAATTTTTCGTCCCAAACGGAAACATTGATTTTTTAGGTCAAAATTGTATTTCTTAGTGTTTTGGGGGGCTTTTTGCTCTGATGGCTGTTTCTACCCAAAAAAGTGGTGTTTTTCATCCAAACTCGACGCAATTGATTTTTGTTGTCAAAATTAGTCATTTTGGGCCTTGTGGGGGATTGTTTCTCGGAAGATCGTTCCTGCACGAAAAAGCGGCGCTTTTCGTTCCAGACAGACGCAGTTTGATTTTGAGGTCAATCTTGGTCGTTTTCGACTATTTTGGGCCGTTTTGGTCCGAGGGACATTCAGACCAAAAAATATGGCATTGTTCGTCCGAAACGGGCACGGTTGAGTTATCGAGTCAAAGTTCGTCTTTTTCGGCCTTTTCAGCGCATTTTGGTTGGAAAGTTGTTCCCAGCCAAAAAACTAGTATTTTTTGTCCGAAACGGACAGAGTTAAGTTTTCTGCTCAAACATTGATTAGTTGGGAATTCTAAGACATTCTGCACAGGAGGGCGTTTCCACCAGAAAAAATAGTATCTTTCCTCCGAAACGAAAACATTAATTTTTTAGGTCAAAATTGTATTTCTTTATGTTTTGGGGGGCGTTTTACTCTGATGGCCGTTTCTACGCAAAAAAGGGTTGCTTTTCATTCAAACTGGACGCAATTGATTTTTGTGGTCAAAATTAGTCATTTTGGGCCTTGTGGGGGATTGTTTCTCGGAAGATCGTTCCTGCACGAAAAAGCGGCGCTTTTCGTACCAAACTGACGCAATTTGATTTTCAGGTCAATCTTGGTCGTTTTCGACTATTTTGGCAAGTTTTGGTCCGAGGGACATTCCGAACAAAAAATGTGGCATTTTTCGTCCGAAACGGGCACAGTTGAGTTATCGAGTCAAAGTTGGTCTTTTTCGGCCTTTTCAGTGCACTTTTGTTGGAAAACCGTTCCCAGCCAAAAAACTGGTATTTTTTGTCCGAAACGGATAGAGTTAAGTTTTCTGCTCAACCATTGATTTTTTGGGAATTTTATGGACGTTCTGCACTGGAGGGTGTTTCCACCAGAAAAAATAGTATATTTTGTCCGAAACGGAAACATTGATTTTTTAGGTCAAAATTGTATTTCTTTATGTTTTGGGGGGCGTTTTGCTCTGATGGCCGTTTCTACGCAAAAAAGTGATGTTTTTCATTCAAACTGGACGCAATTGATTTTTGTGGTCAAAATTAGTCATTTTGGGCCTTGTGGTGGCATATTTCTCGGAAGATCGTTCTCGCAAGAAAAAGCGGCGCTTTCTGTACCCAACAGACGCAGTTTTATTTTCAGATCAATCATGGTCATTTTCGACTATGTTGGGCCGTTTTTCTCAGAGGGACATTCCCAACCGAAACTGTGGCGTTTTTCGTCCGAAACGGGCACGGTTGAGTTTTCGAGTCAAAGTTGGTCTTTTTCGGCCTTTTCAGCGCATTTTGGTTGGAAAGCCGTTCCCAGCCAAAAAACTGGTATTTTTTGTCCGAAATGGACAGAGTTAAGTTTTCAGCTCAAACATTGATTATTTTGGAATTCTAAGACGTTTTGCACAGGAGGGCGTTTCCACCAGAAAAAATATTATCTTTCGTCCGAAACGAAAACATTAATTTTTTAGGTCAAAATTGTATTTCTTTAAGTTTTGGGGGGCGTTTTACTCTGATGGCCGTTTCTACGCAAAAAAGTGATGTTTTTCATTGAAACTGGACGCAATTGATTTTTGTGGTCAAAATTAGTCATTTTGGGCCTTGTGGTGGCATATTTCTCGGAAGATCGTTCTCGCACGAAAAAGCGGCGCTTTTTGTACCCAACAGACGCAGTTTAATTTTCAGATCAATCATGGTCGTTTTCGACCTTTTTGGGCTGTTTTTCTCAGAGGGACATTCCCAACCGAAACTGTGGCGTTTTTCGTCCGAAACGGGCACAGTTGAGTTTTCGAGTCAAAGTTGGTTTTTTTCGGCCTTTTTGTCGCGCTTTGCTTGGGAAGCCGTTTCTGGCAAAAAATGTGGTATTTTTTGTCCAAAACGGACAGAGTTAAGTTTTCTGCTCAAACATTGATTATTTGGGAATTCTAAGACGTTCTGCACAGGAGGGCGTTTCCGCCATAAAAAATAGTATTTTTCGTCCGAAACGAAAACATTAATTTTTTAGGTCAAAATTGTATTTCGATATATTTTGGGGGGCGTTTTACTCTGATGGCCGTTTCTACGCAAAAAAATGATGTTTTTCATTCAAACTGGACGCAATTGATTTTTGTGGTCAAAATTAGTCATTTTGGGCCTTGTGGTGGCATATTTCTCGGAAGATCGTTCTCGCACGACAAAGTGGCGCTTTGTGCACCCAACAGACGCCGTTTAATTTTCAGGTCAATCTTGGTCGTTTTCGACCTTAGAGGGACATTCCCAACCGAAACTGTGGCGTTTTTCGTCCGAAACGGCACAGTTGAGTTTTCGAGTCAAAGTTGGTATTTTTCGGCCTTCTTAGCACACTTTGCGTGGGAAGCCGTTTCTGGCAAAAAAAGTGGAATTTTTTGTCCGAAACGGATAGATTTAAATTGTCTGCTCAAACTTGGTCTATTTCGGGGTTCTGTGGACGTTTTGCACAGGAGAGCGTTTCCACCGAAAAAAATAGAATTTTTCGTCCAAAACGGAAACATTGATTTTTTAGGTCAAAATTGTATTTCTTAGTGTTTTGGGGGGCTTTTTGCTCTGATGGCTATTTCTACCCAAAAAAGTGGTGTTTTTCATCCAAACTCGACGCAATTGATTTTTGTTGTCAAAATTAGTCATTTTGGGCCTTGTGGGGGATTGTTTCTCGGAAGATCGTTCCTGCACGAAAAAGCGGCGTTTTTCGTACCAAACAGACGCAGTTTGATTTTGAGGTCAATCTTGGTCGTTTTCGACTATTTTGGGCCGTTTTGGTCCGAGGGACATTCAGACCAAAAAATATGGCATTTTTCGTCCGAAACGGGCACGGTTGAGTTATCGAGTCAAAGTTGGTCTTTTTCGGCCTTTTCAGCGCATTTTGGTTCGAAAGTCGTTCCCAACCAAAAAACTAGTATTTTTTGTCCGAAACGGACAGAGTTAAGTTTTCTGCTCAAACATTGATTATTTGGGAATTCTAAGACGTTCTGCACAGGAGGGCGTTTCCACCAGAAAAAATAGTATCTTTCGTCCGAAACGAAAACATTAATTTTTTAGGTCAAAATTGTATTTCTTTATGTTTTGGGGGGCGTTTTACTCTGATGGCCGTTTCTACGCAAAAAATGGTTGCTTTTCATTCAAACTGGATGCAATTGATTTTTGTGGTGAAAATTAGTCATTTTGGGCCTTGTGGGGGATTGTTTCTTGGAAGATCGTTCCTCCACGAAAAAGCGGCGTTTTTCGTACCAAACTGACGCAATTTGATTTTCAGGTCAATCTTGGTCGTTTTCGACCTTTTTGGGCTGTTTTTCTCAGAGGGACATTCCCAACCGAAACTGTGGCGTTTTTCGTCCGAAACGGGCACAGTTGAGTTTTCGAGTCAAAGTTGGTTTTTTTCGGCCTTTTTGTCGCGCTTTGCTTGGGAAGCCGTTTCTGGCAAAAAATGTGGTATTTTTTGTCCGAAACGGACAGAGTTAAGTTTTCTGCTCAAACATTAATTATTTGGGAATTCTAAGACGTTCTGCACAGGAGGGCGTTTCCACCATAAAAAATAGTATTTTTCGTCCGAAACGAAAACATTAATTTTTTAGGTCAAAATTGTATTTCTATATATTTTGGGGGGGCGTTTTACTCTGATGGCTGTTTCTACGCAAAAAAGTGATGTTTTTCATTCAAACTGGACGCAATTGATTTTTGTGGTCAAAATTAGTCATTTTGGGCCTTGTGGTGGCATATTTCTCAGAAGATCGTTCTCGCACGAAAAAGTGGCGCTTTGTGCACCCAACAGACGCCGTTTAATTTTCAGGTCAATCTTGGTCGTTTTCGACCTTTTTGGGCTGTTTTGCTCAGAGGGACATTCCCAACCGAAACTGTGGCGTTTTACGTCCGAAACGGGCACAGTTGAGTTTTCGAGTCAAAGTTGGTTTTTTTCGGCCTTTTTGTCGCGCTTTGCTTGGGAAGCCGTTTCTGGCAAAAAATGTGGTATTTTTTGTCCGAAACGGACGGAGTTAAGTTTTCTGCTCAAACATTGATTATTTGGGAATTCTAAGACGTTCTGCACAGGAGGGCGTTTCCACCATAAAAATAGTATTTTTCGTCCGAAACGAAAACTTTAATTTTTTAGGTCAAAATTGTATTTCTATATATTTTGGGGGGCGTTTTACTTTGATGGCCGTTTCTACGCAAAAAAGTGATGTTTTTCATTCAAACTGGACGCAATTGATTTTTGTTGTGAAAATTAGTCATTTTGGGCCTTGTGGGGGATTGTTTCTCGGAAGATCGTTCTCGCACGAAAAAGCGGCGCTTTGTGTACCCAACAGACGCAGTTTAATTTTCAAGTCAATCTTGGTCGTTTTCGACCTTTTTGGGCTGTTTTGCTCAGAGGGACATTCCCAACCGAAACTGTGGCGTTTTACGTCCGAAACGGGCACAGTTGAGTTTTCGAGTCAAAGTTGGTTTTTTTCGGCGTTTTTGTCGCGCTTTGCTTGGGAAGCCGTTTCTGGCAAAAAATGTGGTATTTTTTGTCCGAAACGGACGGAGTTAAGTTTTCTACTCAAACATTGATTATTTGGAATTCTAAGACGTTTTGCACAGGAGGGCGTTTCCACCAGAAAAAATATTATCTTTCGTCCGAAACGAAAACATTAATTTTTTAGGTCAAAATTGTATTTCTTTAAGTTTTGGGGGGCGTTTTACTCTGATGGCCGTTTCTACGCAAAAAAGTGATGTTTTTCATTGAAACTGGACGCAATTGATTTTTGTGGTCAAAATTAGTCATTTTGGGCCTTGTGGTGGCATATTTCTCGGAAGATCGTTCTCGCACGAAAAAGCGGCGCTTTTTGTACCCAACAGACGCAGTTTAATTTTCAGATCAATCATGGTCGTTTTCGACCTTTTTGGGCTGTTTTTCTCAGAGGGACATTCCCAACCGAAACTGTGGCGTTTTACGTCCGAAACGGGCACAGTTGAGTTTTCGAGTCAAAGTTGGTTTTTTTCGGCCTTTTTGTCGCGCTTTGCTTGGGAAGCCGTTTCTGGCAAAAAATGTGGTATTTTTTGTCCAAAACGGACAGAGTTAAGTTTTCTGCTCAAACATTGATTATTTGGGAATTCTAAGACGTTCTGCACAGGAGGGCGTTTCCGCCATAAAAAATAGTATTTTTCGTCCGAAACGAAAACATTAATTTTTTAGGTCAAAATTGTATTTCGATATATTTTGGGGGGCGTTTTACTCTGATGGCCGTTTCTACGCAAAAAAATGATGTTTTTCATTCAAACTGGACGCAATTGATTTTTGTGGTCAAAATTAGTCATTTTGGGCCTTGTGGTGGCATATTTCTCGGAAGATCGTTCTCGCACGACAAAGTGGCGCTTTGTGCACCCAACAGACGCCGTTTAATTTTCAGGTCAATCTTGGTCGTTTTCGACCTTAGAGGGACATTCCCAACCGAAACTGTGGCGTTTTTCGTCCGAAACGGCACAGTTGAGTTTTCGAGTCAAAGTTGGTATTTTTCGGCCTTCTTAGCACACTTTGCGTGGGAAGCCGTTTCTGGCAAAAAAAGTGGAATTTTTTGTCCGAAACGGATAGATTTAAATTGTCTGCTCAAACTTGGTCTATTTCGGGGTTCTGTGGACGTTTTGCACAGGAGAGCGTTTCCACCGAAAAAAATAGAATTTTTCGTCCAAAACGGAAACATTGATTTTTTAGGTCAAAATTGTATTTCTTAGTGTTTTGGGGGGCTTTTTGCTCTGATGGCTATTTCTACCCAAAAAAGTGGTGTTTTTCATCCAAACTCGACGCAATTGATTTTTGTTGTCAAAATTAGTCATTTTGGGCCTTGTGGGGGATTGTTTCTCGGAAGATCGTTCCTGCACGAAAAAGCGGCGCTTTTCGTACCAAACAGACGCAGTTTGATTTTGAGGTCAATCTTGGTCGTTTTCGACTATTTTGGGCCGTTTTGGTCCGAGGGACATTCAGACCAAAAAATATGGCATTTTTCGTCCGAAACGGGCACGGTTGAGTTATCGAGTCAAAGTTGGTCTTTTTCGGCCTTTTCAGCGCATTTTGGTTCGAAAGTCGTTCCCAACCAAAAAAGTAGTATTTTTTGTCCGAAACGGACAGAGTTAAGTTTTCTGCTCAAACATTGATTATTTGGGAATTCTAAGACGTTCTGCACAGGAGGGCGTTTCCACCAGAAAAAATAGTATCTTTCGTCCGAAACGAAAACATTAATTTTTTAGGTCAAAATTGTATTTCTTTATGTTTTGGGGGGCGTTTTACTCTGATGGCCGTTTCTACGCAAAAAATGGTTGCTTTTCATTCAAACTGGATGCAATTGATTTTTGTGGTGAAAATTAGTCATTTTGGGCCTTGTGGGGGATTGTTTCTTGGAAGATCGTTCCTCCACGAAAAAGCGGCGTTTTTCGTACCAAACTGACGCAATTTGATTTTCAGGTCAATCTTGGTCGTTTTCGACCTTTTTGGGCTGTTTTTCTCAGAGGGACATTCCCAACCGAAACTGTGGCGTTTTTCGTCCGAAACGGGCACAGTTGAGTTTTCGAGTC
The DNA here is from genome assembly GCA_016647705.1 of Eucommia ulmoides. Classification (NCBI taxonomy): domain Eukaryota; kingdom Viridiplantae; phylum Streptophyta; class Magnoliopsida; order Garryales; family Eucommiaceae; genus Eucommia; species Eucommia ulmoides. Next base: position 12,355 of record JAENRU010000317.1, on the reverse strand, counting down.
AAAGTTGGTTTTTTTTCGGCCTTTTTGTCGCGCTTTGCTTGGGAAGCCGTTTCTGGCAAAAAATGTGGTATTTTTTGTCCGAAACGGACAGAGTTAAGTTTTCTGCTCAAACATTGATTATTTGGGAATTCTAAGACGTTCTGCACAGGAGGGCGTTTCCACCATAAAAAATAGTATTTTTCGTCCGAAACGAAAACATTAATTTTTTAGGTCAAAATTGTATTTCTATATATTTTGGGGGGCGTTTTACTCTGATGGCTGTTTCTACGCAAAAAAGTGATGTTTTTCATTCAAACTGGACGCAATTGATTTTTGTGGTCAAAATTAGTCATTTTGGGCCTTGTGGTGGCATATTTCTCAGAAGATCGTTCTCGCACGAAAAAGTGGCGCTTTGTGCACCCAACAGACGCCGTTTAATTTTCAGGTCAATCTTGGTCGTTTTCGACCTTTTTGGGCTGTTTTGCTCAGAGGGACATTCCCAACCGAAACTGTGGCGTTTTACGTCCGAAACGGGCACAGTTGAGTTTTCGAGTCAAAGTTGGTTTTTTTCGGCCTTTTTGTCGCGCTTTGCTTGGGAAGCCGTTTCTGGCAAAAAATGTGGTATTTTTTGTCCGAAACGGACGGAGTTAAGTTTTCTGCTCAAACATTGATTATTTGGGAATTCTAAGACGTTCTGCACAGGAGGGCGTTTCCACCATAAAAAATAGTATTTTTCGTCCGAAACGAAAACTTTAATTTTTTAGGTCAAAATTGTATTTCTATATATTTTGGGGGGCGTTTTACTTTGATGGCCGTTTCTACGCAAAAAAGTGATGTTTTTCATTCAAACTGGACGCAATTGATTTTTGTTGTGAAAATTAGTCATTTTGGGCCTTGTGGGGGATTGTTTCTCGGAAGATCGTTCTCGCACGAAAAAGCGGCGCTTTGTGTACCCAACAGACGCAGTTTAATTTTCAAGTCAATCTTGGTCGTTTTCGACCTTTTTGGGCTGTTTTGCTCAGAGGGACATTCCCAACCGAAACTGTGGCGTTTTACGTCCGAAACGGGCACAGTTGAGTTTTCGAGTCAAAGTTGGTTTTTTTCGGCGTTTTTGTCGCGCTTTGCTTGGGAAGCCGTTTCTGGCAAAAAATGTGGTATTTTTTGTCCGAAACGGACGGAGTTAAGTTTTCTACTCAAACATTGATTATTTGGGAATTCTAAGACGTTCTGCACAGGAGGGCGTTTCCACCAGAAAAAATAGTATCTTTCGTCCGAAACGAAAACATTAAATTTTTAGGTCAAAATTGTATTTCTTTATGTTTTGGGGGGCGTTTTACTCTGATGGCCGTTTCTACGCAAAAAAGTGATGTTTTTAATTGAAACTGGACGCAATTGATTTTTGTGATAAAAATTAGTCATTTTGGGCCTTGTGGTGGCATATTTCTCGGAAGATCGTTCTCGCACGAAAAAGCGGCGCTTTGTGTACCCAACAGACGCAGTTTACTTTTCAGGTCAATCTTGGTCGTTTTCGACCTTTTTGGGCTGTTTTGCTCAGAGGGACATTCCCAACCGAAACTGTGGCGTTTTTCGTCCGAAACGGGCACAGTTGAGTTTTCGAGTCAAAGTTGGTGTTTTTCGGCCTTTTCAACGCGCTTTGCTTTGGAAGCCGTTTCTGGCAAAAAAAAGTGGAATTTTTTGTCCGAAACGGATAGATTTAAATTGTCTGCTCAAACTTGGTCTATTTCGGGGTTCTGTGGACGTTTTGCACAGGAGAGCGTTTCCACCCAAAAAAATAGAATTTTTCGTCCAAAACGGAAACATTGATTTTTTAGGTCAAAATTGTATTTCTTAGTGTTTTGGGGGGCTTTTTGCTCTGATGGCTCTTTCTACCCAAAAAAGTGGTTTTTTTCATCCAAACTCGACGCAATTGATTTTTGTTGTCAAAATTAGTCATTTTGGGCCTTGTGGGGGATTGTTTCTCGGAAGATCGTTCCTGCACGAAAAAGCGGCGTTTTTCGTACCAAACAGACGCAGTTTGATTTTGAGGTCAATCTTGGTCGTTTTCGACTATTTTGGGCCGTTTTGGTCCGAGGGACATTCAGACCAAAAAATATGGCATTTTTCGTCCGAAACGGGCACGGTTGAGTTATCGAGTCAAAGTTGGTCTTTTTCGGCCTTTTCAGCGCATTTTGGTTCGAAAGTCGTTCCCAACCAAAAAACTAGTATTTTTTGTCCGAAACGGACAGAGTTAAGTTTTCTGCTCAAACATTGATTATTTGGGAATTCTAAGACGTTCTGCACAGGAGGGCGTTTCCACCAGAAAAAATAGTATCTTTCGTCCGAAACGAAAACATTAATTTTTTAGGTCAAAATTGTATTTCTTTATGTTTTGGGGGGCGTTTTACTCTGATGGCCGTTTCTACGCAAAAAATGGTTGCTTTTCATTCAAACTGGATGCAATTGATTTTTGTGGTGAAAATTAGTCATTTTGGGCCTTGTGGGGGATTGTTTCTTGGAAGATCGTTCCTCCACGAAAAAGCGGCGTTTTTCGTACCAAACTGACGCAATTTGATTTTCAGGTCAATCTTGGTCGTTTTCGACCTTTTTGGGCTGTTTTTCTCAGAGGGACATTCCCAACCGAAACTGTGGCGTTTTTCGTCCGAAACGGGCACAGTTGAGTTTTCGAGTCAAAGTTGGTTTTTTTTCGGCCTTTTTGTCGCGCTTTGCTTGGGAAGCCGTTTCTGGCAAAAAATGTGGTATTTTTTGTCCGAAACGGACAGAGTTAAGTTTTCTGCTCAAACATTAATTATTTGGGAATTCTAAGACGTTCTGCACAGGAGGGCGTTTCCACCATAAAAAATAGTATTTTTCGTCCGAAACGAAAACATTAATTTTTTAGGTCAAAATTGTATTTCTATATATTTTGGGGGGCGTTTTACTCTGATGGCTGTTTCTACGCAAAAAAGTGATGTTTTTCATTCAAACTGGACGCAATTGATTTTTGTGGTCAAAATTAGTCATTTTGGGCCTTGTGGTGGCATATTTCTCAGAAGATCGTTCTCGCACGAAAAAGTGGCGCTTTGTGCACCCAACAGACGCCGTTTAATTTTCAGGTCAATCTTGGTCGTTTTCGACCTTTTTGGGCTGTTTTGCTCAGAGGGACATTCCCAACCGAAACTGTGGCGTTTTACGTCCGAAACGGGCACAGTTGAGTTTTCGAGTCAAAGTTGGTTTTTTTCGGCCTTTTTGTCGCGCTTTGCTTGGGAAGCCGTTTCTGGCAAAAAATGTGGTATTTTTTGTCCGAAACGGACGGAGTTAAGTTTTCTGCTCAAACATTGATTATTTGGGAATTCTAAGACGTTCTGCACAGGAGGGCGTTTCCACCATAAAAATAGTATTTTTCGTCCGAAACGAAAACTTTAATTTTTTAGGTCAAAATTGTATTTCTATATATTTTGGGGGGCGTTTTACTTTGATGGCCGTTTCTACGCAAAAAAGTGATGTTTTTCATTCAAACTGGACGCAATTGATTTTTGTTGTGAAAATTAGTCATTTTGGGCCTTGTGGGGGATTGTTTCTCGGAAGATCGTTCTCGCACGAAAAAGCGGCGCTTTGTGTACCCAACAGACGCAGTTTAATTTTCAAGTCAATCTTGGTCGTTTTCGACCTTTTTGGGCTGTTTTGCTCAGAGGGACATTCCCAACCGAAACTGTGGCGTTTTACGTCCGAAACGGGCACAGTTGAGTTTTCGAGTCAAAGTTGGTTTTTTTCGGCGTTTTTGTCGCGCTTTGCTTGGGAAGCCGTTTCTGGCAAAAAATGTGGTATTTTTTGTCCGAAACGGACGGAGTTAAGTTTTCTACTCAAACATTGATTATTTTGGAATTCTAAGACGTTTTGCACAGGAGGGCGTTTCCACCAGAAAAAATATTATCTTTCGTCCGAAACGAAAACATTAATTTTTTAGGTCAAAATTGTATTTCTTTAAGTTTTGGGGGGCGTTTTACTCTGATGGCCGTTTCTACGCAAAAAAGTGATGTTTTTCATTGAAACTGGACGCAATTGATTTTTGTGGTCAAAATTAGTCATTTTGGGCCTTGTGGTGGCATATTTCTCGGAAGATCGTTCTCGCACGAAAAAGCGGCGCTTTTTGTACCCAACAGACGCAGTTTAATTTTCAGATCAATCATGGTCGTTTTCGACCTTTTTGGGCTGTTTTTCTCAGAGGGACATTCCCAACCGAAACTGTGGCGTTTTACGTCCGAAACGGGCACAGTTGAGTTTTCGAGTCAAAGTTGGTTTTTTTCGGCCTTTTTGTCGCGCTTTGCTTGGGAAGCCGTTTCTGGCAAAAAATGTGGTATTTTTTGTCCAAAACGGACAGAGTTAAGTTTTCTGCTCAAACATTGATTATTTGGGAATTCTAAGACGTTCTGCACAGGAGGGCGTTTCCGCCATAAAAAATAGTATTTTTCGTCCGAAACGAAAACATTAATTTTTTAGGTCAAAATTGTATTTCGATATATTTTGGGGGGCGTTTTACTCTGATGGCCGTTTCTACGCAAAAAAATGATGTTTTTCATTCAAACTGGACGCAATTGATTTTTGTGGTCAAAATTAGTCATTTTGGGCCTTGTGGTGGCATATTTCTCGGAAGATCGTTCTCGCACGACAAAGTGGCGCTTTGTGCACCCAACAGACGCCGTTTAATTTTCAGGTCAATCTTGGTCGTTTTCGACCTTAGAGGGACATTCCCAACCGAAACTGTGGCGTTTTTCGTCCGAAACGGCACAGTTGAGTTTTCGAGTCAAAGTTGGTATTTTTCGGCCTTCTTAGCACACTTTGCGTGGGAAGCCGTTTCTGGCAAAAAAAGTGGAATTTTTTGTCCGAAACGGATAGATTTAAATTGTCTGCTCAAACTTGGTCTATTTCGGGGTTCTGTGGACGTTTTGCACAGGAGAGCGTTTCCACCGAAAAAAATAGAATTTTTCGTCCAAAACGGAAACATTGATTTTTTAGGTCAAAATTGTATTTCTTAGTGTTTTGGGGGGCTTTTTGCTCTGATGGCTATTTCTACCCAAAAAAGTGGTGTTTTTCATCCAAACTCGACGCAATTGATTTTTGTTGTCAAAATTAGTCATTTTGGGCCTTGTGGGGGATTGTTTCTCGGAAGATCGTTCCTGCACGAAAAAGCGGCGCTTTTCGTACCAAACAGACGCAGTTTGATTTTGAGGTCAATCTTGGTCGTTTTCGACTATTTTGGGTCGTTTTGGTCCGAGGGACATTCAGACCAAAAAATATGGCATTTTTCGTCCGAAACGGGCACGGTTGAGTTATCGAGTCAAAGTTGGTCTTTTTCGGCCTTTTCAGCGCATTTTGGTTCGAAAGTCGTTCCCAACCAAAAAAGTAGTATTTTTTGTCCGAAACGGACAGAGTTAAGTTTTCTGCTCAAACATTGATTATTTGGGAATTCTAAGACGTTCTGCACAGGAGGGCGTTTCCACCAGAAAAAATAGTATCTTTCGTCCGAAACGAAAACATTAATTTTTTAGGTCAAAATTGTATTTCTTTATGTTTTGGGGGGCGTTTTACTCCGATGGCCGTTTCTACGCAAAAAATGGTTGCTTTTCATTCAAACTGGATGCAATTGATTTTTGTGGTGAAAATTAGTCATTTTGGGCCTTGTGGGGGATTGTTTCTTGGAAGATCGTTCCTCCACGAAAAAGCGGCGTTTTTCGTACCAAACTGACGCAATTTGATTTTCAGGTCAATCTTGGTCGTTTTCGACCTTTTTGGGCTGTTTTTCTCAGAGGGACATTCCCAACCGAAACTGTGGCGTTTTTCGTCCGAAACGGGCACAGTTGAGTTTTCGAGTCAAAGTTGGTTTTTTTTCGGCCTTTTTGTCGCGCTTTGCTTGGGAAGCCGTTTCTGGCAAAAAATGTGGTATTTTTTGTCCGAAACGGACAGAGTTAAGTTTTCTGCTCAAACATTGATTATTTGGGAATTCTAAGACGTTCTGCACAGGAGGGCGTTTCCACCATAAAAAATAGTATTTTTCGTCCGAAACGAAAACATTAATTTTTTAGGTCAAAATTGTATTTCTATATATTTTGGGGGGCGTTTTACTCTGATGGCTGTTTCTACGCAAAAAAGTGATGTTTTTCATTCAAACTGGACGCAATTGATTTTTGTGGTCAAAATTAGTCATTTTGGGCCTTGTGGTGGCATATTTCTCAGAAGATCGTTCTCGCACGAAAAAGTGGCGCTTTGTGCACCCAACAGACGCCGTTTAATTTTCAGGTCAATCTTGGTCGTTTTCGACCTTTTTGGGCTGTTTTGCTCAGAGGGACATTCCCAACCGAAACTGTGGCGTTTTACGTCCGAAACGGGCACAGTTGAGTTTTCGAGTCAAAGTTGGTTTTTTTCGGCCTTTTTGTCGCGCTTTGCTTGGGAAGCCGTTTCTGGCAAAAAATGTGGTATTTTTTGTCCGAAACGGACGGAGTTAAGTTTTCTGCTCAAACATTGATTATTTGGGAATTCTAAGACGTTCTGCACAGGAGGGCGTTTCCACCATAAAAAATAGTATTTTTCGTCCGAAACGAAAACTTTAATTTTTTAGGTCAAAATTGTATTTCTATATATTTTGGGGGGCGTTTTACTTTGATGGCCGTTTCTACGCAAAAAAGTGATGTTTTTCATTCAAACTGGACGCAATTGATTTTTGTTGTGAAAATTAGTCATTTTGGGGCTTGTGGGGGATTGTTTCTCGGAAGATCGTTCTCGCACGAAAAAGCGGCGCTTTGTGTACCCAACAGACGCAGTTTAATTTTCAAGTCAATCTTGGTCGTTTTCGACCTTTTTGGGCTGTTTTGCTCAGAGGGACATTCCCAACCGAAACTGTGGCGTTTTACGTCCGAAACGGGCACAGTTGAGTTTTCGAGTCAAAGTTGGTTTTTTTCGGCGTTTTTGTCGCGCTTTGCTTGGGAAGCCGTTTCTGGCAAAAAATGTGGTATTTTTTGTCCGAAACGGACGGAGTTAAGTTTTCTACTCAAACATTGATTATTTGGGAATTCTAAGACGTTCTGCACAGGAGGGCGTTTCCACCAGAAAAAATAGTATCTTTCGTCCGAAACGAAAACATTAAATTTTTAGGTCAAAATTGTATTTCTTTATGTTTTGGGGGGCGTTTTACTCTGATGGCCGTTTCTACGCAAAAAAGTGATGTTTTTAATTGAAACTGGACGCAATTGATTTTTGTGATAAAAATTAGTCATTTTGGGCCTTGTGGTGGCATATTTCTCGGAAGATCGTTCTCGCACGAAAAAGCGGCGCTTTGTGTACCCAACAGACGCAGTTTACTTTTCAGGTCAATCTTGGTCGTTTTCGACCTTTTTGGGCTGTTTTGCTCAGAGGGACATTCCCAACCGAAAACTGTGGCGTTTTTCGTCCGAAACGGGCACAGTTGAGTTTTCGAGTCAAAGTTGGTGTTTTTCGGCCTTTTCAACGCGCTTTGCTTTGGAAGCCGTTTCTGGCAAAAAAAAGTGGAATTTTTTGTCCGAAACGGATAGATTTAAATTGTCTGCTCAAACTTGGTCTATTTCGGGGTTCTGTGGACGTTTTGCACAGGAGAGCGTTTCCACCCAAAAAAATAGAATTTTTCGTCCAAAACGGAAACATTGATTTTTTAGGTCAAAATTGTATTTCTTAGTGTTTTGGGGGGCTTTTTGCTCTGATGGCTCTTTCTACCCAAAAAAGTGGTTTTTTTCATCCAAACTCGACGCAATTGATTTTTGTTGTCAAAATTAGTCATTTTGGGCCTTGTGGGGGATTGTTTCTCGGAAGATCGTTCCTGCACGAAAAAGCGGCGCTTTTCGTACCAAACAGACGCAGTTTGATTTTGAGGTCAATCTTGGTCGTTTTCGACTATTTTGGGCCGTTTTGGTCCGAGGGACATTCAGACCAAAAAATAAGGCATTTTTCGTCCGAAACGGGCACGGTTGAGTTATCGAGTCAAAGTAGGTCTTTTTCGGCCTTTTCAGCGCATTTTGGTTGGAAAGTCGTTCCCAGCCAAAAAACTAGTATTTTTTGTCCGAAACGGACAGAGTTAAATTTTCTGCTCAAACATTGATTATTTGGGAATTCTAAGACGTTCTGCACAGGAGGGCGTTTCTACCCGAAAAAATAGTATCTTTCGTCCGAAACGAAAACATTAATTTTTTAGGTCAAAATTGTATTTCTTTATGTTTTGGGGGGCGTTTTACTCTGATGGCCGTTTCTACGCAAAAAAGGGTTGCTTTTCATTCAAACTGGACGCAATTGATTTTTGTGGTGAAAATTAGTTATTTTGGGCCTTGTGGGGGATTGTTTCTCGGAAGATCGTTCCTGCACAAGAAAGCGGCGCTTTTCGTACCAAACTGACGCAATTTGATTTTCAGGTCAATCTTGGTCGTTTTCGACTATTTCGGGCCGTTTTGGTCCGAGGTACATTCTGAACAAAAAATGTGGCATTTTTCGTCCGAAACGGGCACAGTTGAGTTACCGAGTCAAAGTTGGTCTTTTTCGGCCTTTTCAGTGCATTTTGGTTGGAAAACCGTTCCCAGCCAAAAAACTGGTATTTTTTGTCCGAAACGGATAGAGTTAAGTTTTCTGCTCAAACATTGAGTTTTTGGGAATTTTATGGACGTTCTGCACTGGAGGGTGTTTCCACCAGAAAAAATAGTATATTTTGTCCGAAACGGAAACATTGATTTTTTAGGTCAAAATTGTATTTCTTTATGTTTTGGGGGGCGTTTTACTCTAATGGCCGTTTCTACGCAAAAAAGTGATGTTTTTCATTCAAACTGGACGCAATTGATTTTTGTTGTCAAAATTAGTCATTTTGGGCCTTGTGGGGGATTGTTTCTCGGAAGATCGTTCCTGCACGAAAAAGCGGTGCTTTTCGTACCAAACAGACGCAGTTTGATTTTTAGGTCAATCTTGGTCATTTTTGACTTTTTTGGGCCGTTTTGGTCCGAGGGACTTTCCCGAACAAAAATTATGGCATTTTTCGTCCGAAACGGGCACAGTTGAGTTTTTGAGTCAAAGTTGGTGTTTTTTGGCCTTTTTGCGCGCTTTGCGTGGGAAGACGTTTCTGGAAAAAGAAAGTGGTATTTTTTGTCCGAAACGGATAGATTTAAATTTTCTGCTCAAACTTGGTCTATTTCAGGGTTCTGTGGACGTTTTGCACAGGAGAGTGTTTCCACCAAAAAGAATAGAATTTTTCGTCCAGAACGGAGACATTGATTTTTTAGGTCAAAATTGTATTTCTTAGTGTTTTGGGGGGCTTTTTGCTCTGATGCTTGTTTCTACCCAAAAAAGTGGTGTTTTTCATCCAAACTGGACGCAATTGATTTTTGTTGTCAAAATTAGTCATTCTGGGCCTTGTGGGGGCAAGTTTCTCGAAAGATCGTTCCTGCACGAAAAAGCAGCTTTTTGCTCTTATTGCTGTTTCTACCCAAAAAAGTGATGTTTTTCATTCAAACTGGACGCAATTTATTTTTGTGGTCAAAATTAGTCATTTTGGGCCTTGTGGTGGCGTATTTCTCGGAAGATCGTTCTCGCACGAAAAAGCGGCGCTTTTTGTACCCAACAGACGCAGTTTAATTTTCAGGTCAATCTTGGTCGTTTTCGACCTTTTTGGGTTGTTTTGCTCAGAGGGACATTCCCAATCGAAACTGTGGCGTTTTTCGTCCGAAACGGGCACAGTTGAGTTTTCCAGTCAAAGTTGGTCTTTTTCGGCTTTTTTAGCGCGTTTTGCTTGTGAAGTCGTTTCTGGCAAAAAAAGTGGTATTTTTTGTCCGAAACGGATAGATTTAAATTTTCTGCTGAAACTTGGCATATTTCGGGGTTCTGTGGACGTTTGCACAGGAGAGTGTTTCCACCAAAAAAATAGAATATTTCGTCCAGAACGGAAACATTGATTTTTTTGGTCAAAATTGTATTTCTTAGTGTTTTGGGGGGGCTTTTTGCTCTGATGGCTGTTTCTACGCAAAAAGTGGTGTTTTTCATCCAAACTGGACGCAATTGATTTTTGTTGTCAAAATTAGTCATTTTGGGCCTTGTGGGGACATGTTTCTAGAAAGATCGTTCCTGCACAAAAAAACGGCACTTTTCGTACCAAACAGACGCAGTTTGATTTTCAGGTCAATCTTGGACGTTTTCGACTATTTTGGGCCGTTTGGTCTGAGGGACATTCCGAACAAAAAATGTGGCATTTTTCGTCCGAAACGGGCACAGTTGAGTTATCGAGTCAAAGTTCGTCTTTTTCGGCCTTTTCAGCGCATTTTGGTTGGAAAGCCGTTCCCAGCCAAAAAATTGGTATTTTTTGTCCGAAACGGACAGAGTTAAGTTTTCTGCTCAAACATTGATTATTTGGAATTCTAAGACGTTCTGCACAGGAGGGCGTTTCCACCAGAAAAAATAGTATTTTTCGTCCGGAACGAAAACATTAATTTTTTAGGTCAAAATTGTATTTCTTTATGTTTTGGGGGGCGTTTTACTCTGATGGCCGTTTCTACGCAAAAAAGTGATGTTTTTCATTCAAACTGGACGCAATTGATTTTTGTGGTCAAAATTAGTCATTTTGGGCCTTGTGGTGGCATGTTTCTCGCAAGATCGTTCCTGCACGAAAAAGCGGCGCTTTTCGTACCAAACAAACGCAGTTTGATTTTCAGGTCAATCTTGGTCGTTTACGACTTTTTTGGGCCGTTTTGGTCCGAGGGACATTTCGAACAAAAAATGTGGCATTTTTCGTCCGAAACGGGCACAGTTGAGTTTTCGAGTCAAAGTTGCTGTTTTTCGGCCTTTTAAGCGCGCTATGCTTGGGAAGCCATTTCTGGAAAAAAAAGTGGTATTTTTTGTCCGAAACGGATAGATTTAAATTTTCTGCTCAAACTTGGCAAATTTCGGGGTTCTGTGGACGTTTTGCACAGGAGAGTGTTTCCACCAAAAAGAATAGAATTTTTCGTCCAGAACGGTAACATTGATTTTTTAGGTCAAAATTGTATTTCTTAGTGTTTTGAGGGGCTTTTTGCTCTTATGGCTGTTTCTACCCAAAAAAGTGATGTTTTTCATTCAAACTGGACGCAATTTATTTTTGTGGTCAAAATTAGTCATTTTGGGCCTTGTGGTGGCATATTTCTCGGAAGATCGTTCTCGCACGAAAAAGTGGCGCTTTTTGTACCCAACAGACGCAGTTTAATTTTCAGGTCAATCTTGGTCGTTTTCGACCTTTTTGGGTTGTTTTGCTCAGAGGGACATTCCCAATCGAAACTGTGGCGTTTTTCGTCCGAAACGGGCACAATTGAGTTTTCCAGTCAAAGTTGGTCTTTTTTGGCTTTTTAGCGTGTTTTGCTTGGGAAGCCGTTTCTGACAAAAAAAGTGGTATTTTTTGTCCGAAACGGATAGATTTAAATTTTCTGCTGAAACTTGGTCTATTTCGGGGTTCTGTGGACGTTTTGCACAGGAGAGTGTTTCCACAAAAAAAAATAGAATTTTCGTCCAGAACGGAAACATTGATTTTTTAGGTCAAAATTGTATTTCTTAGTGTTTTGGGGGACTTTTTGCTCTGATGGCTGTTTCTATCCAAAAAAGTGGTGTTTTTCATCCAAACTGGACACAATTGATTTTTGTTGTCAAAATTAGTCATTTCGGGCCTTGTGGGGGCATGTTTCTCGAAAGATCGTTCCTGCACGAAAAAGCGGCGCTTTTCGTACCAAACAGACGCAGTTTGTTTTTCAGGTCAATCTTGGTCGTTTACGACTTTTTTGGGCCGTTTTGGTCCGAGGGACATTCGAACAAAAAATGTGGCATTTTTCGTCCGAAACGGGCACAGTTGAGTTTCGAGTCAAAGTTGCTGTTTTTGGGCCTTTTAAGCGCGCTTTGCTTGGGAAGCCGTTTCTGGAAAAAAAAAGTGGTATTTTTTGTCCGAAACTGATAGATTTAAATTTTCTGCTCAAACTTGGCATATTTCGGGTTCTGTGGACGTTTGCACAGGAGAGTGTTTTCCACAAAAAAAATAGAATTTTCGTCCAGAACGGAAACATTGATTGTTTAGGTCAAAATTGTATTTCTTTATGTTTGGGGGGCATTTTACTCTGATGGCCGTTTCTACGCAAAAAAGGTGATATTTTTCATTCAAACTAGACGCAATTGATTTTTGTGGTCAAAATTAGTCATTTGGGCCTTGTGGTGGCACGTTTCTCGAAAGATCGTTCCTGCACGAAAGGCGGCGTTTTCGTACCAAACAGACGCAGTTTGATTTTCAGGTCAATCTTGGTCGTTTTCGACTATTTTGGGCCGTTTTGGTCCGAGGGACATTCCGAACAAAAATGTGGCATTTTTC
>JAENRU010000050.1:80000-85000 GCA_016647705.1 Eucommia ulmoides | reverse complement strand
CGTTGGCAAAATACGTTGGCAAAACAGGCCGCAGCGTTGGAAAAATAGGGCGCAGCGTTGGCAAAATACGTTGGCAAAACAGGCCGCAGCGTTGGCAAAATAGGGCGCAGCGTTGGCAAAATAGGCCGCAGCGTTGGCAAAATAGGGCGCAGCGTTGGCAAAATAGGGCGCAGCGTCTAGCACACCGTTGGCAAAACAGGGCGCACCGTTGGCAAAATAGGGCGCAGCGTTGGCAAAATAGGGCGCACCGTTGGCAAAAAAGGGCACAGCGTCTAGCACACCGTTGGCAAAACAGGGCGCACCGTTGGCAAAATAGGGCGCAGCGTTGGCAAAATACGTTGGCAAAACAGGGCGCACCGTTGGCAAAAAAGGCCGCAGCGTTGGCAAAATACGTTGGCAAAACAGGGCGCACCGTTGGCAAAATAGGCCGCGGCGTTGGCAAAACAGGGCGCACCGTTGGCAAAATAGGCCGTAGCGTTGGCAAAACAGGGCGCACCGTTGGCAAAATACGTTGGCAAAACAGGGCGCACCGTTGGCAAAATAGGCCGTAGCGTTGGCAAAATACGTTGGCAAAACAGGGCGCACCGTTGGCAAAATACGTTGGCAAAACAGGGCGCACCGTTGGCAAAATAGGCCGTAGCGTTGGCAAAATACGTTGGCAAAACAGGGCGCACCGTTGGCAAAATAGGCCTCAGCGTTGGACAAATACGTTGGCAAAACAGGGCGCACCGTTGGCAAAATAGGGCGCAGCGTTGGCAAAATACGCTGGCAAAACAGGGCGCACCGTTGGCAAAATAGGTCACAGCGTTGGCAAAATACGTTGGCAAAATAGGGCGCAGCGTTGGCAAAATACGTTGGCAAAACAGGACGCACCGTTGGAAAAATAGGGCGCAGCGTTGGCAAAACAGGCCGCACCGTTGGCAAAACAGGCCGCACCGTTGGCAAAACAGGACGCACCGTTGGAAAAATAGGGCGCAGCGTTGGCAAAATAGGGCGCAGCGTCTAGCACACCGTTGGCAAAACAGGGCGCAGCGTTGGCAAAATAGGGCGCACCGTTGGCAAAATAGGGCGCAGCGTTGGCAAAACAGGGCGCACCGTTGGCAAAATAGGCCGCAGCGTTGGCAAAATAGGGCGCAGCGTCTAGCACACCGTTGGCAAAACAGGGCGCACCGTTGGCAAAATAGGGCGCAGCGTTGGCAAAATAGGGCGCACCGTTGGCAAAATAGGGCGCAGCGTCTAGCACACCGTTGGCAAACAGGGCGCACCGTTGGCAAAATAGGGCGCAGCGTTGGCAAAATACGTTGGCAAAACAGGGCGCACCGTTGGCAAAATAGGTCGCAGCGTTGGCAAAATACGTTGGCAAAATAGGGCGCAGCGTTGGCAAAATACGTTGGCAAAACAGGACGCACCGTTGGAAAAATAGGGCGCAGCGTTGGCAAAATACGTTGGCAAAACAGGCCGCACCGTTGGCAAAACAGGCCGCACCGTTGGCAAAATAGGGCGCAGCGTTGGCAAAATACGTTGGCAAAACAGGACGCACCGTTGGAAAAATAGGGCGCAGCGTTGGCAAAATACGTTGGCAAAACAGGCCGCAGCGTTGGCAAAATAGGGCGCAGCGTTGGCAAAATACGTTGGCAAAACAGGGCGCACCGTTGGCAAAATAGGGCGCTGCGTTGGCAAAATAGGGCGCAGCGTCTAGCACACCGTTGGCAAAACAGGGCGCACCGTTGGCAAAATAGGGCGCAGCGTTGGCAAAATAGGGCACCGTGTCTAGCACACCGTTGGCAAAACAGGGCGCACCGTTGGCAAAATAGGCCGCAGCGTTGGCAAAATAGGCCGCAGCGTTGGCAAAATACGTTGGCAAAACAGGCCGCCCCGTTGGCAAAATAGGGCGCAGCGTTGGCAAAATACGTTGGCAAAACAGGCCGCACCGTTGGCAAAATAGGGCGCAGCGTTGGCAAAATACGTTGGCAAAACAGGCCGCAGCGTTGGAAAAATAGGGCGCAGCGTTGGCAAAATACGTTGGCAAAACAGGCCGCAGCGTTGGCAAAATAGGGCGCAGCGTTGGCAAAATAGGCCGCAGCGTTGGCAAAATAGGGCGCAGCGTTGGCAAAATAGGGCGCAGCGTCTAGCACACCGTTGGCAAAACAGGGCGCACCGTTGGCAAAATAGGGCGCAGCGTTGGCAAAATAGGGCGCACCGTTGGCAAAAAAGGGCACAGCGTCTAGCACACCGTTGGCAAAACAGGGCGCACCGTTGGCAAAATAGGGCGCAGCGTTGGCAAAATACGTTGGCAAAACAGGGCGCACCGTTGGCAAAATAGGCCGCAGCGTTGGCAAAATACGTTGGCAAAATAGGGCGCAGCGTTGGCAAAATACGTTGGCAAAACAGGACGCACCGTTGGAAAAATAGGGCACAGCGTTGGCAAAATACGTTGGCAAAACAGGCCGCACCGTTGGCAAAATAGGGCACAGCGTTGGCAAAATACGTTGGCAAAACAGGCCGCACCGTTGGAAAAATAGGGCACAGCGTTGGCAAAATACGTTGGCAAAACAGGCCGCACCGTTGGCAAAATAGGGCGCAGCGTTGGCAAAATAGGCCGCAGCGTTGGGAAAATACGTTGGCAAAACAGGGCGCACCGTTGGCAAAATAGGCCGCAGCGTTGGCAAAATAGGGCGCAGCGTTGGCAAAATAGGGCGCAGCGTCTAGCACACCGTTGGCAAAACAGGGCGCACCGTTGGCAAAATAGGGCGCACCGTTGGCAAAATAGGGCGCAGCGTCTAGCACACCGTTGGCAAAACAGGGCGCACCGTTGGCAAAATAGGGCGCAGCGTTGGCAAAATAGGGCGCACCGTTGGCAAAATAGGGCACAGCGTCTAGCACACCGTTGGCAAAACAGGGCGCACCGTTGGCAAAATAGGGCGCAGCGTTGGCAAAATACGTTGGCAAAACAGGGCGCACCGTTGGCAAAATAGGCCGCAGCGTTGGCAAAATACGTTGGCAAAATAGGGCGCAGCGTTGGCAAAATACGTTGGCAAAACAGGACGCACCGTTGGAAAAATAGGGCACAGCGTTGGCAAAATACGTTGGCAAAACAGGCCGCACCGTTGGCAAAATAGGGCACAGCGTTGGCAAAATACGTTGGCAAAACAGGCCGCACCGTTGGAAAAATAGGGCACAGCGTTGGCAAAATACGTTGGCAAAACAGGCCGCACCGTTGGCAAAATAGGGCGCAGCGTTGGCAAAATAGGCCGCAGCGTTGGCAAAATAGGGCGCAGCGTTGGCAAAATAGGGCGCAGCGTCTAGCACACCGTTGGCAAAACAGGGCGCACCGTTGGCAAAACAGGGCGCACCGTTGGCAAAATAGGGCGCACCGTTGGCAAAATAGGGCGCACCGTTGGCAAAATAGGGCGCAGCGTCTAGCACACCGTTGGCAAAACAGGGCGCACCGTTGGCAAAATAGGGCGCAGCGTTGGCAAAATACGTTGGCAAAACAGGCCGCAGCGTTGGCAAAATAGGCCGCAGCGTTGGCAAAATACGTTGGCAAAACAGGACGCACCGTTGGCAAAATAGGCCGCAGCGTTGGCGAAATACGTTGGCAAAACAGGGCGCACCGTTGGCAAAATAGGGCGCAGCGTTGGCAAAATACGTTGGCAAAATACGTTGGCAAAACAGGGCGCACCGTTGGCAAAATAGGCCGCAGCGTTGGCAAAATACGTTGGCAAAACAGGGCGCACCGTTGGCACAGCGTCTGTATTGCAAAGTGCACGATGGCTTGCATGCATTTTCAAATGCATTTGCACTTTACCTAGTGCATTGCATTGCATGCATTTCCAAGGCACCTTGCCAATGCATAGTGCACAATGGCTTGCATGCATTTTCAAATGCATTTCCACAATGCATAGTGCATATTGCATTGCATGCTTTGGCAAGACCTTTGCAAAGTGCACAATGCATGTTGCATCATATGCATTGGAAATGTCTTTGCACAATCCAAAGTGCGCCATATGCATTACATGCGAAATGCGCACTTTCTACCAATTAAAGACCGAGCACAATATAGACTTTCTACTCATTTCCTCCCATTTCACTTCCCAAATATTTTTACATGTTAATACATATTTATTACTGATTTTTCAGCATTTTTCCCGATTTTTTTGGCATTTTTCTGATTTTTCTGTGCATTTTTCAGCATTTTTTCTGGAAAAATCGAAATAAATATTTCCGGGATCCGAAAAATCACGAAATTCATTTTCATGGTAGAAATAATTATTATCTTTCAAACAAAACTGATTTCAAGCCAAAATGATACCTAAAACTCCAAAAAAGTCCATTATGACTCCTCGAGCACCTTGATGTCTACTGCTGTCACTTAGTTTTTTTTGCATAAGGTATTATAAGGGGGGAGGTGTTCCCAGGCAGCTAGTACCCCCCTGACCCCAGGCAGCCGTCCCTCCCCCGTGCAAGGCATCGTTAGCAAGGCCCCTACGAGTGACCCGAGGTGATCCTAAAGGAAGGAAAGATATGCTAACATGCCGAACACGAGGGGGGGGCGGTCTGGGGTCTACGTGAAGCCTGGAACAACGGGGCACGCCCGGAGCTACCGTCGACCCGACGCATTTACGGTAGCGCAGAAGGACGTGCCACGGGACCGCGGAGTTGGTGTCAAGCGCAACGTGCCCGACGGGATTATGTGGAGAGGAACACCACATTTCTCTAGCGTGGCGTGGCGACTCCACGGTCAGGGGGGGGGGCATACCGTCGGATCCGTTGCACCACGTCGATTATGTGCTACCGGTTGGCTGGTATTGTAGCACATTTTCGGTAGCGTGGTGCGGCGGTGAAGCGGTATGCCATTAAAAAGAGGGGGGGGGACTAAAATGAACAAAAACACACTAAATTGTAGCCTTCGGACCGTTGCTTCCAAAACGTGCGACCCGTTACTACCGTTGCCTAGTTTTCGGGGGTTGGTGCAACAGCGCCTGGCATGCGAGGGGATC
>JAENRU010000050.1:67500-70000 GCA_016647705.1 Eucommia ulmoides | reverse complement strand
AATACGTTGGCAAAACAGGACGCACCGTTGGAAAAATAGGGCGCAGCGTTGGCAAAATACGTTGGCAAAACAGGCCGCAGCGTTGGCAAAATAGGGCGCAGCGTTGGCAAAATACGTTGGCAAAACAGGGCGCACCGTTGGCAAAATAGGGCGCTGCGTTGGCAAAATAGGGCGCAGCGTCTAGCACACCGTTGGCAAAACAGGGCGCACCGTTGGCAAAATAGGGCGCAGCGTTGGCAAAATAGGGCACCGTGTCTAGCACACCGTTGGCAAAACAGGGCGCACCGTTGGCAAAATAGGCCGCAGCGTTGGCAAAATAGGCCGCAGCGTTGGCAAAATACGTTGGCAAAACAGGCCGCCCCGTTGGCAAAATAGGGCGCAGCGTTGGCAAAATACGTTGGCAAAACAGGCCGCACCGTTGGCAAAATAGGGCGCAGCGTTGGCAAAATACGTTGGCAAAACAGGCCGCAGCGTTGGAAAAATAGGGCGCAGCGTTGGCAAAATACGTTGGCAAAACAGGCCGCAGCGTTGGCAAAATAGGGCGCAGCGTTGGCAAAATAGGCCGCAGCGTTGGCAAAATAGGGCGCAGCGTTGGCAAAATAGGGCGCAGCGTCTAGCACACCGTTGGCAAAACAGGGCGCACCGTTGGCAAAATAGGGCGCAGCGTTGGCAAAATAGGGCGCACCGTTGGCAAAAAAGGGCACAGCGTCTAGCACACCGTTGGCAAAACAGGGCGCACCGTTGGCAAAATAGGGCGCAGCGTTGGCAAAATACGTTGGCAAAACAGGGCGCACCGTTGGCAAAATAGGCCGCAGCGTTGGCAAAATACGTTGGCAAAATAGGGCGCAGCGTTGGCAAAATACGTTGGCAAAACAGGACGCACCGTTGGAAAAATAGGGCACAGCGTTGGCAAAATACGTTGGCAAAACAGGCCGCACCGTTGGCAAAATAGGGCACAGCGTTGGCAAAATACGTTGGCAAAACAGGCCGCACCGTTGGAAAAATAGGGCACAGCGTTGGCAAAATACGTTGGCAAAACAGGCCGCACCGTTGGCAAAATAGGGCGCAGCGTTGGCAAAATAGGCCGCAGCGTTGGGAAAATACGTTGGCAAAACAGGGCGCACCGTTGGCAAAATAGGCCGCAGCGTTGGCAAAATAGGGCGCAGCGTTGGCAAAATAGGGCGCAGCGTCTAGCACACCGTTGGCAAAACAGGCCGCAGCGTTGGCAAAATAGGGCGCAGCGTTGGCAAAATAGGGCGCAGCGTCTAGCACACCGTTGGCAAAACAGGGCGCACCGTTGGCAAAATAGGGCGCAGCGTTGGCAAAATAGGGCGCACCGTTGGCAAAAAAGGGCACAGCGTCTAGCACACCGTTGGCAAAACAGGGCGCACCGTTGGCAAAATAGGGCGCAGCGTTGGCAAAATACGTTGGCAAAACAGGGCGCACCGTTGGCAAAATAGGCCGCAGCGTTGGCAAAATACGTTGGCAAAATAGGGCGCAGCGTTGGCAAAATACGTTGGCAAAACAGGACGCACCGTTGGAAAAATAGGGCACAGCGTTGGCAAAATACGTTGGCAAAACAGGCCGCACCGTTGGCAAAATAGGGCACAGCGTTGGCAAAATACGTTGGCAAAACAGGCCGCACCGTTGGAAAAATAGGGCACAGCGTTGGCAAAATACGTTGGCAAAACAGGCCGCACCGTTGGCAAAATAGGGCGCAGCGTTGGCAAAATAGGCCGCAGCGTTGGGAAAATACGTTGGCAAAACAGGGCGCACCGTTGGCAAAATAGGCCGCAGCGTTGGCAAAATACGTTGGCAAAATACGTTGGCAAAACAGGGCGCACCGTTGGCAAAATAGGCCGCAGCGTTGGCAAAATACGTTGGCAAAACAGGGCGCACCGTTGGCACAGCGTCTGTATTGCAAAGTGCACGATGGCTTGCATGCATTTTCAAATGCATTTGCACTTTACCTAGTGCATTGCATTGCATGCATTTCCAAGGCACCTTGCCAATGCATAGTGCACAATGGCTTGCATGCATTTTCAAATGCATTTCCACAATGCATAGTGCATATTGCATTGCATGCTTTGGCAAGACCTTTGCAAAGTGCACAATGCATGTTGCATCATATGCATTGGAAATGTCTTTGCACAATCCAAAGTGCGCCATATGCATTACATGCGAAATGCGCACTTTCTACCAATTAAAGACCGAGCACAATATAGACTTTCTACTCATTTCCTCCCATTTCACTTCCCAAATATTTTTACATGTTAATACATATTTATTACTGATTTTTCAGCATTTTTCCCGATTTTTTTGGCATTTTTCTGATTTTTCTGTGCATTTTTCAGCATTTTTTCTGGAAAAATCGAAATAAATATTTCCGGGATCCGAAAAATCACGAAATTCATTTTCATGGTAGAAATAATTATTATCTTTCAAACAAAACTGATTTCAAGCCAAAATGATACCTAAAACTCCAAAAAAGTCCATTATG
>JAENRU010000050.1:55000-57500 GCA_016647705.1 Eucommia ulmoides | reverse complement strand
AAATAGGGCGCAGCGTTGGCAAAATACGTTGGCAAAACAGGCCGCACCGTTGGCAAAACAGGCCGCACCGTTGGCAAAATAGGGCGCAGCGTTGGCAAAATACGTTGGCAAAACAGGACGCACCGTTGGAAAAATAGGGCGCAGCGTTGGCAAAATACGTTGGCAAAACAGGCCGCAGCGTTGGCAAAATAGGGCGCAGCGTTGGCAAAATACGTTGGCAAAACAGGGCGCACCGTTGGCAAAATAGGGCGCTGCGTTGGCAAAATAGGGCGCAGCGTCTAGCACACCGTTGGCAAAACAGGGCGCACCGTTGGCAAAATAGGGCGCAGCGTTGGCAAAATAGGGCACCGTGTCTAGCACACCGTTGGCAAAACAGGGCGCACCGTTGGCAAAATAGGCCGCAGCGTTGGCAAAATAGGCCGCAGCGTTGGCAAAATACGTTGGCAAAACAGGCCGCCCCGTTGGCAAAATAGGGCGCAGCGTTGGCAAAATACGTTGGCAAAACAGGCCGCACCGTTGGCAAAATAGGGCGCAGCGTTGGCAAAATACGTTGGCAAAACAGGCCGCAGCGTTGGAAAAATAGGGCGCAGCGTTGGCAAAATACGTTGGCAAAACAGGCCGCAGCGTTGGCAAAATAGGGCGCAGCGTTGGCAAAATAGGCCGCAGCGTTGGCAAAATAGGGCGCAGCGTTGGCAAAATAGGGCGCAGCGTCTAGCACACCGTTGGCAAAACAGGGCGCACCGTTGGCAAAATAGGGCGCAGCGTTGGCAAAATAGGGCGCACCGTTGGCAAAAAAGGGCACAGCGTCTAGCACACCGTTGGCAAAACAGGGCGCACCGTTGGCAAAATAGGGCGCAGCGTTGGCAAAATACGTTGGCAAAACAGGGCGCACCGTTGGCAAAATAGGCCGCAGCGTTGGCAAAATACGTTGGCAAAATAGGGCGCAGCGTTGGCAAAATACGTTGGCAAAACAGGACGCACCGTTGGAAAAATAGGGCACAGCGTTGGCAAAATACGTTGGCAAAACAGGCCGCACCGTTGGCAAAATAGGGCACAGCGTTGGCAAAATACGTTGGCAAAACAGGCCGCACCGTTGGAAAAATAGGGCACAGCGTTGGCAAAATACGTTGGCAAAACAGGCCGCACCGTTGGCAAAATAGGGCGCAGCGTTGGCAAAATAGGCCGCAGCGTTGGGAAAATACGTTGGCAAAACAGGGCGCACCGTTGGCAAAATAGGCCGCAGCGTTGGCAAAATAGGGCGCAGCGTTGGCAAAATAGGGCGCAGCGTCTAGCACACCGTTGGCAAAACAGGGCGCACCGTTGGCAAAATAGGGCGCACCGTTGGCAAAATAGGGCGCAGCGTCTAGCACACCGTTGGCAAAACAGGGCGCACCGTTGGCAAAATAGGGCGCAGCGTTGGCAAAATAGGGCGCACCGTTGGCAAAATAGGGCACAGCGTCTAGCACACCGTTGGCAAAACAGGGCGCACCGTTGGCAAAATAGGGCGCAGCGTTGGCAAAATACGTTGGCAAAACAGGGCGCACCGTTGGCAAAATAGGCCGCAGCGTTGGCAAAATACGTTGGCAAAATAGGGCGCAGCGTTGGCAAAATACGTTGGCAAAACAGGACGCACCGTTGGAAAAATAGGGCACAGCGTTGGCAAAATACGTTGGCAAAACAGGCCGCACCGTTGGCAAAATAGGGCACAGCGTTGGCAAAATACGTTGGCAAAACAGGCCGCACCGTTGGAAAAATAGGGCACAGCGTTGGCAAAATACGTTGGCAAAACAGGCCGCACCGTTGGCAAAATAGGGCGCAGCGTTGGCAAAATAGGCCGCAGCGTTGGCAAAATAGGGCGCAGCGTTGGCAAAATAGGGCGCAGCGTCTAGCACACCGTTGGCAAAACAGGGCACACCGTTGGCAAAACAGGGCGCACCGTTGGCAAAATAGGGCGCACCGTTGGCAAAATAGGGCGCACCGTTGGCAAAATAGGGCGCAGCGTCTAGCACACCGTTGGCAAAACAGGGCGCACCGTTGGCAAAATAGGGCGCAGCGTTGGCAAAATACGTTGGCAAAACAGGCCGCAGCGTTGGCAAAATAGGCCGCAGCGTTGGCAAAATACGTTGGCAAAACAGGACGCACCGTTGGCAAAATAGGCCGCAGCGTTGGCGAAATACGTTGGCAAAACAGGGCGCACCGTTGGCAAAATAGGGCGCAGCGTTGGCAAAATACGTTGGCAAAATACGTTGGCAAAACAGGGCGCACCGTTGGCAAAATAGGCCGCAGCGTTGGCAAAATACGTTGGCAAAACAGGGCGCACCGTTGGCACAGCGTCTGTATTGCAAAGTGCACGATGGCTTGCATGCATTTTCAAATGCATTTGCACTTTACCTAGTGCATTGCATTGCATGCATTTCCAAGGCACCTTGCCAATGCATAGTGCACAATGGCTTGCATGCATTTTCAAATGCATTTCCACAATGCATAGTGCATATTGCAT
>JAENRU010000050.1:42500-45000 GCA_016647705.1 Eucommia ulmoides | reverse complement strand
AATAGGGCGCAGCGTTGGCAAAATACGTTGGCAAAACAGGCCGCAGCGTTGGAAAAATAGGGCGCAGCGTTGGCAAAATACGTTGGCAAAACAGGCCGCAGCGTTGGCAAAATAGGGCGCAGCGTTGGCAAAATAGGCCGCAGCGTTGGCAAAATAGGGCGCAGCGTTGGCAAAATAGGGCGCAGCGTCTAGCACACCGTTGGCAAAACAGGGCGCACCGTTGGCAAAATAGGGCGCAGCGTTGGCAAAATAGGGCGCACCGTTGGCAAAAAAGGGCACAGCGTCTAGCACACCGTTGGCAAAACAGGGCGCACCGTTGGCAAAATAGGGCGCAGCGTTGGCAAAATACGTTGGCAAAACAGGGCGCACCGTTGGCAAAATAGGCCGCAGCGTTGGCAAAATACGTTGGCAAAATAGGGCGCAGCGTTGGCAAAATACGTTGGCAAAACAGGACGCACCGTTGGAAAAATAGGGCACAGCGTTGGCAAAATACGTTGGCAAAACAGGCCGCACCGTTGGCAAAATAGGGCACAGCGTTGGCAAAATACGTTGGCAAAACAGGCCGCACCGTTGGAAAAATAGGGCACAGCGTTGGCAAAATACGTTGGCAAAACAGGCCGCACCGTTGGCAAAATAGGGCGCAGCGTTGGCAAAATAGGCCGCAGCGTTGGGAAAATACGTTGGCAAAACAGGGCGCACCGTTGGCAAAATAGGCCGCAGCGTTGGCAAAATAGGGCGCAGCGTTGGCAAAATAGGGCGCAGCGTCTAGCACACCGTTGGCAAAACAGGGCGCACCGTTGGCAAAATAGGGCGCACCGTTGGCAAAATAGGGCGCAGCGTCTAGCACACCGTTGGCAAAACAGGGCGCACCGTTGGCAAAATAGGGCGCAGCGTTGGCAAAATAGGGCGCACCGTTGGCAAAATAGGGCACAGCGTCTAGCACACCGTTGGCAAAACAGGGCGCACCGTTGGCAAAATAGGGCGCAGCGTTGGCAAAATACGTTGGCAAAACAGGGCGCACCGTTGGCAAAATAGGCCGCAGCGTTGGCAAAATACGTTGGCAAAATAGGGCGCAGCGTTGGCAAAATACGTTGGCAAAACAGGACGCACCGTTGGAAAAATAGGGCACAGCGTTGGCAAAATACGTTGGCAAAACAGGCCGCACCGTTGGCAAAATAGGGCACAGCGTTGGCAAAATACGTTGGCAAAACAGGCCGCACCGTTGGAAAAATAGGGCACAGCGTTGGCAAAATACGTTGGCAAAACAGGCCGCACCGTTGGCAAAATAGGGCGCAGCGTTGGCAAAATAGGCCGCAGCGTTGGCAAAATAGGGCGCAGCGTTGGCAAAATAGGGCGCAGCGTCTAGCACACCGTTGGCAAAACAGGGCACACCGTTGGCAAAACAGGGCGCACCGTTGGCAAAATAGGGCGCACCGTTGGCAAAATAGGGCGCACCGTTGGCAAAATAGGGCGCAGCGTCTAGCACACCGTTGGCAAAACAGGGCGCACCGTTGGCAAAATAGGGCGCAGCGTTGGCAAAATACGTTGGCAAAACAGGCCGCAGCGTTGGCAAAATAGGCCGCAGCGTTGGCAAAATACGTTGGCAAAACAGGACGCACCGTTGGCAAAATAGGCCGCAGCGTTGGCGAAATACGTTGGCAAAACAGGGCGCACCGTTGGCAAAATAGGGCGCAGCGTTGGCAAAATACGTTGGCAAAATACGTTGGCAAAACAGGGCGCACCGTTGGCAAAATAGGCCGCAGCGTTGGCAAAATACGTTGGCAAAACAGGGCGCACCGTTGGCACAGCGTCTGTATTGCAAAGTGCACGATGGCTTGCATGCATTTTCAAATGCATTTGCACTTTACCTAGTGCATTGCATTGCATGCATTTCCAAGGCACCTTGCCAATGCATAGTGCACAATGGCTTGCATGCATTTTCAAATGCATTTCCACAATGCATAGTGCATATTGCATTGCATGCTTTGGCAAGACCTTTGCAAAGTGCACAATGCATGTTGCATCATATGCATTGGAAATGTCTTTGCACAATCCAAAGTGCGCCATATGCATTACATGCGAAATGCGCACTTTCTACCAATTAAAGACCGAGCACAATATAGACTTTCTACTCATTTCCTCCCATTTCACTTCCCAAATATTTTTACATGTTAATACATATTTATTACTGATTTTTCAGCATTTTTCCCGATTTTTTTGGCATTTTTCTGATTTTTCTGTGCATTTTTCAGCATTTTTTCTGGAAAAATCGAAATAAATATTTCCGGGATCCGAAAAATCACGAAATTCATTTTCATGGTAGAAATAATTATTATCTTTCAAACAAAACTGATTTCAAGCCAAAATGATACCTAAAACTCCAAAAAAGTCCATTATGACTCCTCGAGCACCTTGATGTCTACTGCTGTCACTTAGTTTTTTTTGCATAAGGTATTATAAGGGGGGAGGTGTTCCCAGGCAGCTAGTACCCCCCTGACCC
>JAENRU010000050.1:30000-32500 GCA_016647705.1 Eucommia ulmoides | reverse complement strand
ATAGGGCACAGCGTTGGCAAAATACGTTGGCAAAACAGGCCGCACCGTTGGAAAAATAGGGCACAGCGTTGGCAAAATACGTTGGCAAAACAGGCCGCACCGTTGGCAAAATAGGGCGCAGCGTTGGCAAAATAGGCCGCAGCGTTGGGAAAATACGTTGGCAAAACAGGGCGCACCGTTGGCAAAATAGGCCGCAGCGTTGGCAAAATAGGGCGCAGCGTTGGCAAAATAGGGCGCAGCGTCTAGCACACCGTTGGCAAAACAGGGCGCACCGTTGGCAAAATAGGGCGCACCGTTGGCAAAATAGGGCGCAGCGTCTAGCACACCGTTGGCAAAACAGGGCGCACCGTTGGCAAAATAGGGCGCAGCGTTGGCAAAATAGGGCGCACCGTTGGCAAAATAGGGCACAGCGTCTAGCACACCGTTGGCAAAACAGGGCGCACCGTTGGCAAAATAGGGCGCAGCGTTGGCAAAATACGTTGGCAAAACAGGGCGCACCGTTGGCAAAATAGGCCGCAGCGTTGGCAAAATACGTTGGCAAAATAGGGCGCAGCGTTGGCAAAATACGTTGGCAAAACAGGACGCACCGTTGGAAAAATAGGGCACAGCGTTGGCAAAATACGTTGGCAAAACAGGCCGCACCGTTGGCAAAATAGGGCACAGCGTTGGCAAAATACGTTGGCAAAACAGGCCGCACCGTTGGAAAAATAGGGCACAGCGTTGGCAAAATACGTTGGCAAAACAGGCCGCACCGTTGGCAAAATAGGGCGCAGCGTTGGCAAAATAGGCCGCAGCGTTGGCAAAATAGGGCGCAGCGTTGGCAAAATAGGGCGCAGCGTCTAGCACACCGTTGGCAAAACAGGGCACACCGTTGGCAAAACAGGGCGCACCGTTGGCAAAATAGGGCGCACCGTTGGCAAAATAGGGCGCACCGTTGGCAAAATAGGGCGCAGCGTCTAGCACACCGTTGGCAAAACAGGGCGCACCGTTGGCAAAATAGGGCGCAGCGTTGGCAAAATACGTTGGCAAAACAGGCCGCAGCGTTGGCAAAATAGGCCGCAGCGTTGGCAAAATACGTTGGCAAAACAGGACGCACCGTTGGCAAAATAGGCCGCAGCGTTGGCGAAATACGTTGGCAAAACAGGGCGCACCGTTGGCAAAATAGGGCGCAGCGTTGGCAAAATACGTTGGCAAAATACGTTGGCAAAACAGGGCGCACCGTTGGCAAAATAGGCCGCAGCGTTGGCAAAATACGTTGGCAAAACAGGGCGCACCGTTGGCACAGCGTCTGTATTGCAAAGTGCACGATGGCTTGCATGCATTTTCAAATGCATTTGCACTTTACCTAGTGCATTGCATTGCATGCATTTCCAAGGCACCTTGCCAATGCATAGTGCACAATGGCTTGCATGCATTTTCAAATGCATTTCCACAATGCATAGTGCATATTGCATTGCATGCTTTGGCAAGACCTTTGCAAAGTGCACAATGCATGTTGCATCATATGCATTGGAAATGTCTTTGCACAATCCAAAGTGCGCCATATGCATTACATGCGAAATGCGCACTTTCTACCAATTAAAGACCGAGCACAATATAGACTTTCTACTCATTTCCTCCCATTTCACTTCCCAAATATTTTTACATGTTAATACATATTTATTACTGATTTTTCAGCATTTTTCCCGATTTTTTTGGCATTTTTCTGATTTTTCTGTGCATTTTTCAGCATTTTTTCTGGAAAAATCGAAATAAATATTTCCGGGATCCGAAAAATCACGAAATTCATTTTCATGGTAGAAATAATTATTATCTTTCAAACAAAACTGATTTCAAGCCAAAATGATACCTAAAACTCCAAAAAAGTCCATTATGACTCCTCGAGCACCTTGATGTCTACTGCTGTCACTTAGTTTTTTTTGCATAAGGTATTATAAGGGGGGAGGTGTTCCCAGGCAGCTAGTACCCCCCTGACCCCAGGCAGCCGTCCCTCCCCCGTGCAAGGCATCGTTAGCAAGGCCCCTACGAGTGACCCGAGGTGATCCTAAAGGAAGGAAAGATATGCTAACATGCCGAACACGAGGGGGGGGCGGTCTGGGGTCTACGTGAAGCCTGGAACAACGGGGCACGCCCGGAGCTACCGTCGACCCGACGCATTTACGGTAGCGCAGAAGGACGTGCCACGGGACCGCGGAGTTGGTGTCAAGCGCAACGTGCCCGACGGGATTATGTGGAGAGGAACACCACATTTCTCTAGCGTGGCGTGGCGACTCCACGGTCAGGGGGGGGGCATACCGTCGGATCCGTTGCACCACGTCGATTATGTGCTACCGGTTGGCTGGTATTGTAGCACATTTTCGGTAGCGTGGTGCGGCGGTGAAGCGGTATGCCATTAAAAAGAGGGGGGGGGACTAAAATGAACAAAAACACACTAAATTGTAGCCTTCGGACCGTTGCTTCCAAAACGTGCGACCCGTTACTACCGTTGCCTAGTTTTCGG
>JAENRU010000050.1:7500-10000 GCA_016647705.1 Eucommia ulmoides | reverse complement strand
CCGTTGGCAAAACAGGGCGCAGCGTTGGCAAAATAGGGCGCACCGTTGGCAAAATAGGGCGCAGCGTTGGCAAAACAGGGCGCACCGTTGGCAAAATAGGCCGCAGCGTTGGCAAAATAGGGCGCAGCGTCTAGCACACCGTTGGCAAAACAGGGCGCACCGTTGGCAAAATAGGGCGCAGCGTTGGCAAAATTAGGGCGCACCGTTGGCAAAATAGGGCGCAGCGTCTAGCACACCGTTGGCAAAACAGGGCGCACCGTTGGCAAAATAGGGCGCAGCGTTGGCAAAATACGTTGGGCAAAACAGGCGCACCGTTGGCAAATAGGTCGCAGCGTTGGCAAATACGTTGGCAAAATAGGGCGCAGCGTTGGCAAAATACGTTGGCAAAACAGGACGCACCGTTGGAAAAATAGGGCGCAGCGTTGGCAAAATACGTTGGCAAAACAGGCCGCACCGTTGGCAAAACAGGCCGCAACCGTTGGCAAAATAGGGCGCAGCGTTGGCAAAATACGTTGGCAAAAACAGGACGCACCGTTGGAAAAATAGGGCGCAGCGTTGGCAAAATACGTTGGCAAAACAGGCCGCAGCGTTGGCAAAATAGGGCGCAGCGTTGGCAAAATACGTTGGCAAAACAGGGCGCACCGTTGGCAAAATAGGGCGCTGCGTTGGCAAAATAGGGCGCAGCGTCTAGCACAACCGTTGGCAAAACAGGGCGCACCGTTGGCAAAATAGGGCGCAGCGTTGGCAAAATAGGGCACCGTGTCTAGCACAACAGTTGGCAAAACAGGCGCACCGTTGGCCAAATAGGCCGCAGCGTGGCAAATAGGCCCAGCGTTGGAAAATACGTCCGCAAAACAGCCCCGTTGGCAAAATAGGGCCGCAGCGTTGGCAAAATACGTTGGCAAAACAGGCCGCACCGTTGGCAAAATAGGGCGCAGCGTTGGCAAAATACGTTGGCAAAACAGGCCGCAGCGTTGGAAAATAGGGCGCAGCGTTGGCAAAATACGTTGGCAAAACAGGCCGCAGCGTTGGCAAAATAGGCGCAGCGTTGGCAAAATAGGCCGCAGCGTTGGCAAAATAGGGCGCAGCGTTTGGCAAAATAGGGCGCAGCGTCTAGCACACCGTTGGCAAAACAGGGCGCACCGTTGGCAAAATAGGGCGCACCGTTGGCAAAATAGGCGCAGCGTCTAGCACACCGTTGGCAAAACAGGCGCACCGTTGGCAAAATAGGGCGCAGCGTTGGCAAAATGGGCGCACCGTTGGCAAAATAGGGCACAGCGTCTAGCACACCGTTGCAAAACAGGGCGCCCGTTGGCAAAATAGGGCGCAGCGTTGGCAAAATACGTTGGCAAACAGGGCGCACCGTTGGCAAATAGGCCGCACGTTGGCAAAATACGTTGGCAAAATAGGGCGCAGCGTTGGCAAAATACGTTGGCAAAACAGGGCGCACCGTTGGCAAAATAGGGCGCTGCGTTGGCAAAATATGGCGCAGCGTCTAGCACACCGTTGGCAAAACAGGGCGCACCGTTGGCAAAATAGGGCGCAGCGTTGGCAAAATAGGGCACCGTGTCTAGCACAACCGTTGGCAAAACAGGGCGCACCGTTGGCAAAATAGGCCGCAGCGTTGGCAAACATAGGCCGCAGCGTGGCAAAATACGTTGGCAAAACAGGCCGCCCCGTTGGCAAAATAGGGCGCAGCGTTGGCAAAATACGTTGGCAAAACAGGCCGCACCGTTGGCAAAATAGGGCGCAGCTTTGGCAAAATACGTTGGGCAAAACCAGGCCGCAGCGTTGGAAAAATAGGGCGCAGCGTTGGCAAAATACGTTGGCAAAACAGGCCGCAGCGTTGGCAAAATAGGGCGCAGCGTTGGCAAATAGGCCGCAGCGTTGGCAAAATAGGGCGCAGCGTTGGCAAAATAGGGCGCAGCGTCTAGCACACCGTTGGCAAAACAGGGCGCACCGTTGGCAAAATAGGGCGCACCGTTGGCAAAATAGGGCGCAGCGTCTAGCACAACCGTTGGCAAAACAGGGCGCACCGTTGGCAAAATAGGGCGCAGCGTTGGCAAAATAGGGGCGCACCGTGGCAAAATAGGGCACAGCGTCTAGCACACCGTTGGCAAAACAGGGCGCACCGTTGGCAAAATAGGGCGCAGCGTTGGCAAAATACGTTGGCAAAACAGGGCGCACCGTTGGCAAAATAGGCCGCAGCGTTGGCAAAATACGTTGGCAAAATAGGGCGCAGCGTTGGCAAAATACGTTGGCAAAACAGGACGCACCGTTGGAAAAATAGGGCACAGCGTTGGCAAAATACGTTGGCAAAACAGGCCGCACCGTTGGCAAAATAGGGCACAGCGTTGGCAAAATACGTTGGCAAAACAGGCCGCACCGTTGGAAAAATAGGGCACAGCGTTGGCAAAATACGTTGGCAAAACAGGCCGCACCGTTGGCAAAATAGGGCGCAGCGTTGGCAAAATAGGCCGCAGCGTTGGCAAAATAGGGC